>PVIR01005022.1:0-74523 GCA_004026965.1 Petromus typicus | reverse complement strand
ACACACACACACACACACACACACACACACACACACACAATCTAATATTTACAACAAGTTGATAAGTTAATTGAGATATCCAAATATATGACAGCCTAGATCAGTGACAGTGAACCCCAGCCATGGCACTTGTGCCATATCAGATAATGCTGAAGTGGACACTAGAATTAAGCAGACCACAGATCTCTGTGACCATTCTTCATACAAATTTCACAATGACAAAATATAGTAAAGGCCAAATGTAGCACATCAGAAATGCGAGTGTAGTTAACTGAAAAAAGAGGTTTAAGCTGGCTTTTGATGGATTCAAATAGTAAACAACACAAAAATGACATTATAAAAACAATAGAAGTTTAAATTCACAAATTCATAATTTAGCATTAATTTTCTTTAGAACAAGAAACATGTTTGGAAAATATAGTCTCACAGGAAAAAGTGAAAATGATAACTGACTGTTGAATGCTTTTCTAATTTCATTATTGCAGATTTTAAATTTAGCATTCAGTTTAAAAAGGCAATATACCAAGTAATCTACAACATTAACTATCATAATTTTTAAAAGATTCTCCATTTTAAGAATTCATTACAAATCTTTCTCTTGGCCACCAGCTTCTTCCTTCCAGACCAATGTTCATGTTGCTAACAGAATTTCCTCTCAAAAACCAATCGTCATCATGTCACTCCAGGTTAAACAATGCCTGGGTTCTGCACTATCTAAAGAACACTGCCCTTGAACTCCAAGCATCCACACAACTTGACGAATACCTACTGCTCAAATACATCCCTACCCTTTCTCTACCAGGGGCATGGGGCTTCTCTGAGTTCTCCTCCGCCCTCCTCCTGCTGCCAGACAGGCTGCACAGGCTGTTCGCAGTCCCTCACTGAAAGGCTCCACTGGTCTTCAGCCTGACAGACTCTTCAACTTATCTGATTTGATTTTTAGCAAGGTAATCGTGTTGGCAATGAAAAGAATGGGACTGAAGGAGAGAGGCCAGCAGCAGACTTTTCCATAAGTCCTTAACACAGACGATGAGTTCCATCTCCACAGTAGTTTGCTTGTGCAGCTGGCTAGCTGATCCCTTGACTGGACTCAAAGAGGGCCCTGTACATGTCTGCATCAAAAGCAACCTTAAGCCTCAACATGAACTCACTCACTGCTCCTCCAACTAGACCGTGGGATTTCTGGCTGCAGATGATCTCATTCATGTTCTGGATCCCCAGTGCCTGCTACAAGCACCTCATAAGAATAGCCCACGGTTTATGAAATTACAAAGTCTCCATGGCATGCTTGTTTCTAAATACAAAATTCAACTGAAGCAAATAATTAATTTTAGAATTAAATCTGCGACTGCCATGCTTATAACAATGTGAGGACTCAGCAAATACCTGTACATATCTGTTGAATGAATGTTATTTTAGAAGTTTAATTACTTTTACATTAAAGTTTGCAAGAAAATATTTTTTAGAAATATTCTGCCTGAGAATAGGCACTAAAAGATTTCTGCTGTCACAATTATGATCTGATATAGAAACAATGTTTATTATAAATTTATTTGCTAATATGTAAATTTCTATCAATATATAAATTTCTCAAGTATACAGTGAGGCACACAAAGGAAAAAAAAAACGACATAAACCAAAAACAAGACAAAATAAAGCTCTGATGGTTCTGATGGTTTAAAAGTTCAAAATCCTGATAAGATGTTCTGTACCAAATATTTATCAAAATTGAAAAACTATGAACTTCATAAAAATGTTATATGAACATAAAAAGAACATAAAACATTTCTCTGGGAACATACTTATAATAACAAATATATTTTTTTAAAAAATTCATACCTAATATTTCCTAGAAAAGAGCTAAAAAAGGAAACATCTGTACTTTCTAGAAGTCAAAGATCTTTCTACACAAGTGTAAACATGGGCCACAGACATAGCTTGATGGCACTGTGCCTACCTGGGGAGTGCAGGGTCCTAAGTTCAATCTCCAGTGCAACCACCAAAAAACCCCCCAAAATCCCAAGTAAATAAGAAACACAACAACCATGAAATAACAATAAAGCGAAACTCCGGATCACTGACAGGCAAGCACATATACCTATGGGCATTACATATTCATAGCTTCTAAATATCTTCTCAGGTACAATACAAAATATTATCAAATAATTACAGAATTTAGGATGGAAAGAGAAGACCCTGTATGTTTTGGTGAGGTGAACTTCACTGTGTCTCAATAATGTTTCAATTTTTATAGTAGAATACAGTATAAAGCTTTCGTATTCCATTTCTTGAAAAGAAGTGTTAACCATTACTTAGGAAACGGTTATAAATTTAGTGAAAAAAAAGTCACTGAAGAGCATGCATTTGTTATATTTATCATAATTACACCTTCTATCTCTTGGCCTAAAGGCAGGGAATATAAAATTTTTAATTTCATTTAACCATGTATTTATTTTAAAATGTATGGCTTACAGCAATGAGAGATACAAACACACTAATTATAGCTAGTAAGTCGGAAAGTTCTCCCTTAAGATTTTTGGGGAAATATGTGTTGTTCACTGCTATCATAAGATATGAAAGCAGAAAGCAGGATTCTGGGCCCCGCCTTGGCATTTAGGAGCTACTTAACAATGCTTGGCTTTGTCTAATATCTCTGAATCTCATCTGTTAAGCACAGATAATGATCCTTCAAACAAATCAGAGTGAAGACCAAATGGGACTGTGGCCATGAAATCATGGGTGGCATTTTATTATCATTACTATGGTAATATGGAAGGTGGATCTTTGGGAGCCAAGGAGAGAAGAAATCCCTGGGAATCACTGACTTGCCAGCAATATGCTAAACCTCACCATGTTTGATGCCTACCATTCAGTATTGCTGTCAACTTTAATAAAGAATGATAAAGTATGAAGACATATGAAATAAATGTTAGTTGCAAAATTCATGTACAGTTCACTATGGTGACATTAAGATAAAAAGTGTATAACGGATGTTAACCGAAACATAAACAATATTCTATCTGTACTTGAACATCTTTCCTTGAGAAAGAATTGGACTCTGCCCATTATGTAATTAATAGTTTAAAATATTCAGAAAGCTCAACTATTGTAAAGTTATAGGATTCTAATAGTACATTCAGAATGAGTCAGAATCATCAGATTCAAAATAAAATACAAATTTGCTTGCTTACTCACTTACTGGATTTTAGACAAGGGTATCATGATATATGCTAATTATTTTTTCAAACAGCAGTTACTATATCCTGCTTTTGATTATCTCATGGTTACCTATTGGAAAGGAACATATCTGCCTTGAGAATGGCTGAGTGGGCTTTTACTGGAAAGTCCGACTGCTGACTCTACTTGAGATCAGTCCTGGGATGTTTCCTGTGCTTGGGGCAGCGCTGGACCCGAGTAGCGAGTGAAAGAAACTGCATTCTCTGCCTTCAGACATTCATAATATAAAAGGAGAGTGATGACAAAAACAATCACTAAGCATTTATGGTGTGCTCACTGTGTGCCAAGTATTGTGCGAATGTCTACATGTTTATCTCCTTTAATCATTCCAATAAGCCCTTAAGTAGTATTTCACGATCTTCCGTGTAAAGGAGGAAGTGCTATGGAAAAAGGTTAAGATACTTGCTAAGTCCTCACAGCTGTTAAGCGGGGAGAAAAACATGAACCTAGGCTGCCAGGGGCCACATTCTTAGTCACCACATCAGATGACCTCACTGTGAATCAACTCACCATCCTATCGTCTAGTGACTGTGCTGTAGAATGAACACAGCAGCGGGGACTAACAGACACTGATTAACGCTGTGGAGGGAGAGAGGGAAGATGCTGTGTGCGTGGAGTTGTAGAGGGAGAACAGCACCCAAAAACGACGAGGGTCAGGGTGGGAAGCATGAAGACAAAGGCTGCTCTGGCAAACCTAGATGGCTTCAGCTGTGGAAAGGACTACATGGTGCTCATAAGGGAAGGACGCAGAGTTGGGAGCCATTCACGTGCAGGGGAGAGCTATTTGCTGAATGGTGAGCAACTATTTCACTACTTTACTAACTGGCAGAGATGCACTGGGGCATACTGGCCCCTTATCAGGCCCCAAGGGCAGTCCAGAATATATCAAAGGCACAGCTTAAAGATTCAGAGACAACATCAAAATTTACAGTGGTCCAGACAACACAGTCCCTATCTTAGGACAGTTCAACTTATAATTTTTGAACAGAGAGAAACACATTCAGTGGCAAACTGTGCTTTCACTTTTGATCTTTTCCTGGTCTGGACACAAGGGTTGTGGTATTCCACACTCTCACAACACTGGGTAGCAGCAGCCAATCTCAGCTCCCAGTCAGCTATGAGAAACCCAAGCGGAACAACCAAGACTCTACAGTTTTCTGTGTTGCCAATGACGTTTAGAAGCTCAACTACCACATGTTCAATGCATTTCTGATTTAAGATATTTTCAACTTACAATGTGTTTATCAAGTTGTACATCAAAATGCATGTATACAGCATGGGAATCCAAACAGTGGAGGCAATGGAGGGAGTATGGGATGTCCCATGACTGAAAAAATATGGAGGAAGCCAATCAGGTGGAATACTTCCTGCTATAAAGATGCTGCTCTGCACTCCCCCTGGAGGGTAAGGCAATCCACTAATGGATGTTTAAGTTGATTACCTCACTGGTACTCAGTAACAGTATATTCAGTGGATTTAAAAAAAAAAATATGCAATATGTAATTACCCTAGCAATAAAGATTTAAAAGTTTAAAATGGGAAGCAAGTCCTCATTGAAAGTGCTAATGGTTAAGTACATTTTACAGTGTTGGCATTAAAAAGTTTTTTTAACTAATTTTGTGTCACAGAAGATATGTTCCTTTTTCATTCAGGTTAATCATATCTATCTATGAAGCATGAATAATAATGTGTTCTTGCTCTCTGGTCAGAGGATGATCTTAAAAGGATAGAATGGTATGAAATTAGCAAATGTGACTGTTCATTTAAGCCTTTTTACTTTAGCAGGGAGAAACTCCTTACACAGAAGGGAAGGTGGTGAAACTGACGAAATGTATACGATGTTATCATTTTTAATCTCTCATGGGCTTCTGTTTTGGCTTTTATACTTTTCAGGGTAAATATTTATAAGATGCAGTAACACAAAGCTGGGTGGGTCTACAGCTGCACAATTTTGTGTGTCAGGTAATCATAGGTCTAAGAGTAACACAAATTTTGCCAATTTTCCCATGAGTACATGACATCAAGAAACTACAATACCAACAGACATTTTGATCTACTTTAGATTACATTGGGCAGTTGCGATATTTCTAAATTCAGCAAGTTAGCTTTTCTTATGGAGGTCACCAGGGTAAAATATAACTAGATATTTACCCATCTGATACTTATGGGGTACCTATGGCATAAAAGAACACTGAATATCCATTTGAGCAACTAGTATGCAGCCATTCAAATGGTGAGAATACTGTGTAAAGCCACCTGGGGACATGCTGCAAAGTTCTGTGTAATTAAAAACCACAGAGAACACAACAACACATTCCACACAAGCTAAATGAAAACTGTGGCTTCACTAGGGTGCTGGACTTCGCCTCCAACATTTTCTTTGACGTGGTTTATTAAAATACATCTAGACCCCCAATTATAAAAACATTGAGAATGTTTTCCCTTTGCTTGTTATAATAAAACACACACTTAAAAGTGCACACTTGGGCCGGGGATTTAGCTCAATGGTTCCGGCGCCTGTCTTGTAAGCGCAAGGACCCGGGTTCAATCCCCCGTAACCACATACCTATACTGGGTGTGGAGACTCACGCCCAGCAGCAACCAGCACCACATACCACAGTGCCGGGCATGGTGGCTCACGCCTGTAAGCCCAGCACTTGGGAGGCAGAGGCAGGAGGATTGCTGTGATGAGTTTGAGGCTGAGCTCAGGGCCGGCCTGAACTACAAAGCAAGACCCTGTCTCAAAAAACCTAAAAAAATACATCTTGGAAACAACCCAAGTATCCATCAACTGGAGACTGGATAAAAAAGCTCTGGTTCTTCTACAGAATGGAGTATTACTCTGCCATAAAAAATGATAAGTTTGAATCATTTAGACTTAAATGGACATACCTTGAGGATATCCTCATAAGTGAAATAAATAGGGCACAGACAGGTACATATCACATCTTTTCTCTGGTATGAGAAAATAAAGATGTAAATGAGTCCTAGAATTGTATGTTATATATTGTGAAATAGAAAATGCTCAATGTAAAATAGGGTGAAGGGGGAAAAATGATGAGATTGTAACAAAAAAGAAAGGAAACAAATTTTATGTATATGGGAGGGCAGTAGGGTGGGTAGAGTTAGGGGGAAAAAATGAGAATTAAGTTGTGTCTTATACTGGTACAAATCCCCATTATGGAGTGTAATCATGATGCATATATGTGATGCACCAATAAAGATTTAAAAAAAAAAAAAGTGCACACTACATATTTTTAGTTATTTACAAAAAATATCCCAATATACCATTGGCCTGATTAAATGTTTGGTATCAGGGATGGCTTCTCCATTTTGTACAGTGTCAAGACCACACAAGACTTCTAGGGGCAAGGAAAATGTTTTTAACGTCTTAAAATCAGGACCCAAAAAATGTTGGGATGTGTCAAAGAAACAATTTTCTTTATATTGATACAATCATAAAATACACATTTTGATTTTTTAGGGTGGACAAATAATGCATAAAGCCCATAAAAATCAGTAAGAGGGTCTTCCTAGACTAAATCTCCTTTAATACAACAACACAACATCCACATATCTTTCACCCTACACATCCCTAACAACAACTTTTAATAAAGTCATTTATATTCTAACTGTGAATAGTGTTACGTGAATAATGGATATTAAATACCTTTAGTGCTAGACTTGAAAATGTGCTCGAAACGTTGCATTTAAAGCTCAGCTGCTTGTCCAAGTTTCCATCTGATTCCCGCCGCCCAAATTCAGACAGTCCCATGCGGTCAGAGGCAGCCACCTTCTGAAATACCGTGCAGGTCATCCCTGTGAAGCCAGCGGCCTTGATGACATACGCTTCCACAGCAATGTTGGGTGAATACTTCAAAAGTCAACCAAACAAGAGTTAGGAAAGATGTACACAGTCTCAAGGGAAGACACTATCAAAGACTACTCAAACCAAAAACACTACACACACCAGCCAAAGCCGAGGGCCCAAGTACTTCTTAAACAAAAACTGCATTGGTACTGAACAAAATACAATTTAAAAAATGATCCTATATGAAAAAAAAAAATATCCTAGAATGGAAAGAACACTAATGAAGAGAAAAGAAAAAGCCCTAGAGGATAGAAAGCTAAGTATAAATTAGAAGTCAACTGAAAATCATTTCAGGGCTGGGGATACAACTCAGTAGTGTGCCTGCTTCGTGTGTACACGGCTCTGGTGTTCAGCACAGTGCTACAGGAAAAAAATTACAAAAACAGAATTTGAAAAGCCACCTTGCAGGAAGGTTCACATTAAAAATGGAAATATTTAAAAAAGAAAAAGTCAGATAGATACAGAAATCAGTGAATCTCCTTAATGATCACTTTATAGAAAGAAATCAAAGGTAACTATTAAGGTTTGAGAAACAGACTTAAAATTCAACACTTCAGGCCATGGATATTTTTCCCTTTACAGAGAGATCAAATCAGCATAAGTTTCACAGATAAAAGATCTCCACGGGCTCATTCCTCAGCTGTTTCTTTGAAAAGGGGACATATTAGTTCAAATAATAGAAAATAGATAACTTAAGTAAATTGGGTCTGAGAAAAAGACTGAAGAATACAGTATCTGCCCTAGAGTTTTAAGTAAATCCAAGCAAAAGCTGAACTTGGAAGCCTTGGCTAAATGTACGGAGCCCGCCAGCAACACTCCCCTTGGCCACAGCCTCAGCAAGGAAGGTCCCAGAAGCGACAGGCTGACACTTCCCTCTCAAACAAACCCAGTGACAGGATTCACTGTACATGCTACCTAAGGACAGCATGGTGTCTCTCCTTGGTTTGTAAATGATGATTAAGTATATCCCGACCACATGGGGAAAGCAACATTCCAAGAACCATATAAAATGTTTTTTAGCAAGAAACTGTACAAGATGCTTAAAATTTTATTAGGAAGACAAGATACACATTTAAACGATGAGATGTAAAGTAGAATTTGGCAAGAACATACATAGGACAGAAAATAATTAGAAGTTCCTGATGTTTCCAGAGTAGACAATGCCTTGACATCACACACTGTAAAGTTTTACCAAGCTGTATTTGTTAACTACTAACGTGTTGGATTTGATGCTATATCAACAGTTTCATAGGTCTATCGGGTCTGAAACACTTTTCCAGGGATAAGAGCAAACTTCTGAAGAAGTACTTATGGAACTCCTGGAACTTTTATACATTGAAATATGTTTTGAAGGGAACCAGAGGTTAAGAGGCAGGAAGTCAGTTCCTCCAGTTGAGAAATAAACATGGGTAAAGGACAGGATTTAAAGTGGAACTCGATAAAGGCTTACAGAGGACATAAAACAACAAGCAAATCTCAGGTAACATCATGTGCCCAAGTGGAAGGACCCGGAACTATATTATTAAAATGTGGCCATATTTGACCTCTGTTTCATTTGTTATTCAAGAAACCAATCCTTAACTTGCTCAGTCAATAGTTAGGACATGGCATATTTTAAAAAAGTTCTCAGAAATCAAGGAAAATGATCAATGAATCAATAAAATCAATGAAAAACGATAACCTTGTATTGACAAAAACCACAGGTACAAGTGCAGAATACTGAACACCACAGGAGCCCACTGAAATAACTAGGAAACGAAAGGCATGGGGCAGATTAGGACTGCTAGGGGAATACACATATTTGTAAGACAAAGAGTAAGCAATACACAAGATTAGAATGGTTCAATTTGGCATAAATAAAGTGTCACACTCTTTAACAGATTAAGTATTATGCCAATAATTTTGCAAGTGTTCCAGCACATCCCAGTTCTCTTTTTTTTTTTCTCGCTTTGGGGTTCAGGCTGGCTCTGAGCTCAGCCACCAACTCACATCACAGCAATCCTCCTGCCTCTGCCTCCCGAGTGCTAGGATTACAGGCGTGAGCCACCACGCCTGGCACTGTGGTATGTGGTACTGGCTGCTGCTGGGGTGAGTCTCCACGCCCAGTATGGTATGTGGTTACTGGGGATCGAACCCGGGTCCTTGCGCTTGCAAGACAGGCGCCGGAACCACTGAGCTATATCCCCGGCCCCCCAGTTCTCTTTTGAGATTAAAATCTGGGTAGGGCAAACAAGTGTTCTCTCAAAAGATCCTTCAAGGCCCAGAAGAGAATAGTAACTGCAAGATGGTAGGTATATACCAGGAGGGTTAATACCACAATAGATATTTTATTCTTATTGCAAAAGATTTCAGTGAGTTAGATGGCAACCACTCAAATAATAGATTTAGAAAATATTTTCAGTTTACAACAACAACAAAAAAACAAAATTATTACTCAAAAGTAAAATTAACTTGCAAAATATATTAGAGTAACTTTCTCCCCATAGCAGGGAAGACACCTGTCTTTTGGGGGCTAGCGCTGTCAGCAATGGACACTGTCTCAGAGGCCTGCGATGGCGCCGAGCTTACCGTTGAGTACACGTGAGCACCGCCGGCGAGCCGGTGCCCTGCGAGGCACTGCAGACACTGCACGATTCTGCTGCAGGCTCTGGCTTCCCTCTGTGCCAGCCACAGAACACGCTCATCAGCCAACATGATGTTGCTTGCGATGTCAACCATCACATCACCCAGCTGTGGAGCACGTGGGAGGAAGAAAGCAAGATCCTTTTAGCCAAGGGAGAGTGTTTGATAGACCCACAATCCTAGAGACGCGCCTTCAGTCTAAATTTCTATGAAATCCCTTCAGGCACTTTACTTGTTTTTCATTAAAATATCTTCAGATATGGAGAGCACATTCACTTGGCATCATGTGGCATATTTAGCTCCAGACAGTATACTTTAGAAGTCACTACACCACTAATGAGAAGATTGCCATGCAACACCTCAAACAGGAAAAGAAAGGCAATTAGATTAATTGAGAAGGAAAATGTCACTCAATCCCAGAATAAAAAGATCTCAACTCTTCCTCTAGAAAACCATTATAAACATCTCTTTTTGTGTAGGCATTAGTTTAAGTCAAATCCTATTATCAATGAAAAATACGTACTGTCTACTTTAATCTCCTGCCGTGTTTAAAGCACCACCAGGCACCTCCAGCTACTGTGCACTTCCGGTTTGTGCTGCAGGCTTCCGCCCCTTTCTACCGCTGCCGTGGACTCCTCCGCCTAAAGTGCTTGCGGATTCACGACCAGGAAACAAATGAACCCTCAGGGGTACTCATGTCTCCCGTGCCTGTTTCACTAGTTTCATTTACTCAGTTCTTTTCATTAGCTCATGTTGTGCCTTGCACATGTGAACACCTGTGAGGTGGTATCAGCGGAGTCAACTGACTGCTATCTACTGTGACGGGTGCGTCCCCTCGCAGAGACATGTACCAGGCACTTCAGCCGGTCAGACATACTGGTGTAGAGGGTGTCTGGTACGGAGCATATGCTCGTGAGAAGGAGGTCTGTGGCAGCCGGAACAGCAAACACATTCCAGAGGCAGAGGCAGAGCGTTTACAAGCCAGCTGGGCCTCCCATCAAGGGGAAGCATCAAAGGCATGAGCCGTAGTGCTGAGCCAAAGAGCCACAGCCGTGTCAACAGATGTCTTTTGATCATCCCACAAGATCCCAGCTATGATTCCCAACCCTGCTCTGCATCGAAAATTCTTCACAGGATGTATAATCATGAAGGCCGAGGTGGTGTTGGGGTGAGCTCAGTCCACTCCACCATGGCTCATTCTACAGAGACGGGTTTCGGAAATCAACCGATCCAGACCCGAGGAGGGCAGCTGACAGAGCCACAGCATGCCCAGAGCCACGGCCTGCCATTCAAATGCCCAGCGCTGCTGCCTGAGGTGGACAGGCTACCTCGCCACACCGCCAGCCTCCTGAGCTGTAAAGGGGGCAACAGCGGTCCTGTCTCTTCTGAATACTGTGCAGTTCAACTTGCAGCGATAAACGTAAGGTTTCTGACACAATGTCTGGGACATGGCAAGCACTTTAAAAATGTCGGCTCATTTTTTTTCTTGTTCCTCTATTTTTTTCAACAATTCCAACCCCCAGCTCAATAACAAGTACGGCTCAAGAGGAAGTGATTTCTAAAATGTTGTTCATATACAAACAGGACCACCACCTTGTCCCTTTATACCTTATTCCCAATCTTGACATTGGATCCTGAATTGATGTGGCCCTTGCCATAGTGTGTCACAATGATGTCCTTATCTTAGTCTAATATAAACTTCTAAGGTCAGGGAAATCACAATACATTTGTATCTACACTCTTATGCACAACTACATAGGACTTGGTATAGAAACCAATGGCTGTCAGTGTCCATGGGCTTCATGTATCAATGTTCATTAATAACATCACTGACTGATATTTATTAAGGGTCAGTATGAGACAGACACTAGCCTGAGCAGCAGTGGTACAGCAGTAAAAGAAACACACGCTCTACCTTCCAGCTTACAGCCGAGTGAAGAAAACAACAAGAAAAATAAGCAATTCTATTTCTAAAAAATGATTCAGGCTGTGACAACTGCCACAAGGGAAGCAAACAGACTAATATATGATGGTGAATAATGAAATTTAACACAAAAACTCAATTTTAATGAACCCATCATTCTTGGGATATATTTCTTGTATTTCTCCCAAAATTAAAACATTAACAGAATGAACTGCCAAAGCAAGCATTTCCACAGGAAGAAGGCACATGGCTCTGGTCGAAGCATTCTGGAGGCTGAGGCAGGAGGATTACTTGAGGCCAGAAACTGAAGCCCACATGGACAACACAGCAAGGCCTTATCTCAAAATTAAAAAGCTCCCCCGCCCACACACACACCCTAATATCAAGTTTTGTAGGATTTCATTCAGTTTATTTTACATGATCCCTGGGACTATCAGAGGACATCAGTATGTTTTCTTTAAGAACAGAAGGTTTTAATTGTGGATTTATGAAGACAGGTATTGACTCCTTACTCAGCAATTAGTCTTGTATACAATGGTCAGGTTAATAAACCTCAACTTTAAATGGGAATTCAGAGTCACTGGAATACTTATGTTTTTGTTACTTGTCACTTCAGGTTTTTAAATAAAAATGAAAGAAATACAAGAGGTAAAGCAGTCTAATGCGCTCTATGATTATCAGAAATGGAATTCCTATTGATAAAAAACAGAGATAAAATACATAAAAATGCTGATTCGAAGGCACCACCACTAAAATATGAGCTACTTGTAGATTTGTGCAGTGAAATGTTTTCTGCAGATCTACACAGATGGACTTCACGAGGACACGATGAGACCTGAAGGACGAAGTCCACCTGTCCTGATGACACAACCACAGAACAGCCGTGTGGCCCGGTCAGGGCCAGTACAGAAACACAACTGGAGCGTCCGCCAAGCAGCATCTCGCGGGGAGGGGGTCAAACAGAGCTGGGTCTGGATGAGAGAAAGCCGTTCTCCTCAGAACCTATACCAAGAGGCCAAGAACCCAGGAGAGGGATTCGCGGCCAAAATATTCCCTAGAGTCGATCATCTTGAAATACTGTAAGCTTCTTTGGTCCAGATTCCTAACTGTGTTAAAAAGAACATGAAGTAAGAACTACGCCTGTGACCAAGCCAGGAGCTTGGCCACAGGAGTAGTTCTGAAACTGTTACAGGAGCCAAGAAAGAAAGAAATAAAAGGAAGAAAAGGACAGAGAGGGATAAGGACACATGAAAAGGTACTGGATTAAAACTATATCCTTGAAATGTGATGCGCAAAGAGAGCTGCTAAGTGGCAAACAGCATTGAAAAGGTCACACTTCTCCTTAGCTTCCTTCCCTGGAGGCTGTTCGGATCACAAAACAGCCAGGAGGACTGACTGCTCCATCACAGAAGCCCAAAAAGACCAACCGAAAACACGCAGGACTGCACTGATCAAAGACGAACAGTAGACAGCCAGAAGTCCCCGTGAGCAGCAGCGAAAGCATTCGATGTCACAGGCTGGAAGAGACACACCAGACCCATGTTCTTTGTAACATAGTTAGGAATCTGGACCAAAATTAGGTCAAAATAATCTGTAAATCCAATAATGAACTTCTGGTATGTTATCATATGAAACAGAAAATATAAGCTTGCTATTTAATTTTAATGTAGTGCATGCAGTGTTCAGTACCGAAGATAGAATATTTATATCGCTTGGCGTTCAATGCTCCTGAATTTAGATTTCCAGTCTAGATATCTGAGCAAACCCAATAGCCCCCTCCTCCCCGAGATCCAGTTTTCTCCTTTGTGCAATAATGAGACCAGCAGCCCTAGGAAAAGTGTTCAGAATGCCTCATCTCATGCTAAAATTAAAAGAAACAAAACCCAGAAGACATTTATCCTTTCACACACCTGCAGTTTTCAAAGAAGGCCAGGAATTCAGCCCCTTTACCATCAAAGCACAAAGCAGCAAAAGAGGCTTCTGTCAAATCTGACAACGAGCAAAGCAAGAATTACACATGCAGGTGCAGGTGGGGCAGCTAGGGGGCAAGTGCCTGGGGCAGATACTACAGAGACAAGAATCAGAAGAGAAAACAAAAAGAAGCAGAAGTGAAGTCATTCGAATGACACCGCTATGACATCAGCAGCAGCAGCAGCAGCAGCAGGAGCATAACCAACAGTGACACTCGGCCTGAGGTAGTCGGGAATTTCTCTGACTCTCAAATTGAGTGTAATACTAAGAATTCAATTGTCTTACGGTATGTTATGGGTGCCATTACTTTTACTGAAGGAATTGCTCAATTGTGGAAGTCAAAGTTTTAAAAGCATATTTAAGTCACTCTTAGCTAAAACTGTGTACGGTATGGAGAGGACTTCCTGAACGCTTCTCACCAGCTAGTGGAGAGCTAAGACTCAGAATTCAACAAGGGGTCTCAGCAGGATCATCTTCAGGATGTTTGGCAACAATTAGAGCCCAACGTCTTCATGGTGGAGAAGTAAAGAGCGCTGAAGGGGAGGTGACAATGGGAACAGATGGGACGGGAAGGAGGGAAGAAGCTGATGATGGTGTTGATAGAAAAAATAGTCCATGTACTCTCCATTTACTTAGAGAAAGGACTTGCAGTCTAACCAAAAAATAGTGTTTTTTTTTAACAGAATATAAATAATACTGAGCAAAAAGACAGACTTATAAGGAAAAAAGGAGACACCGATGAGTTTCAAATATGTGCCAACAGTTGCTACATCTAGGGAAAAATAGATTCTTGATGTATTTCTAGGAAAGACAATTTTACAGTTATCAATACACAGGGGAATAATTTTTCAAGGCAAAGTTGCTTTTAAAAAAATAAAACTGTTGCAGGGCATGCGAGGACGACTGCAGAACAGAAGTGTGGTTTCATGGGTGGCATACTAGCTGCCCTCATGCAACAGAGAAATATCTACTCCAGGGCTCCTCCAAGCCTCAAGGAAGCAGCTTTGGCTTTGACTTTGTTTTTCTGATTACAGATATATATGTGGACTTCCTTCTCTATGAATAAAGAGGAATGACGACTCTAGATGACTCTCCTAAGACAAATAAAAAAGCTGAAGGGAACATACTTGGACAGTAAGAAAAGCAAGACTCCTCCAGGGGCCAAGAGCAATGTGACAACAGGGATGGAGGAGGTTGATTTCTGGTGACAGTGAGTGAAGCTGTGTTTCTATACTAGGAGAAATCATGCCACAAGAGCACATCAGGAGGCCACATATACCAGGAGCATGGCACCTCAAGCCCTGGGCCAGCAAAGATAACCCAGCCTCTCAGACAGGGGCAGCAAGGAAAGAGGGTCCTAATAGGAGGACAAGACATGTCTTCTCTGACTAGTTATAAGAACAAATCAACCTTCACATCAGCCAGACTCCCCTCCACTGCTGATATCTGAAAAATTCCAAGCTAAGGACTGATTTCAAAGTGAGTTCCTACCTTGGTTTGGCCCCTGGCTGTTTGGTAAAAGCAAACGAATCACTTAGTGATATCAGACTGCTCTCATTAATGTCTTCCACTACCAACATCTGTCACACTATTCTGGAGGTCCTCAGCAACGTATCATCAGAAAAAAAGCAGGTGCATTTTTGTAATGAATAGATAAACTAATGATTTTTGCTGATGAGCTGTCTAGAAAAGTACAGCTTTAGCTTAGTGGTTCCGGTGCCTGTCTTGCAAGCGCAAGGTCCAGGGTTCAACCTTGGTAACAGTAACCACATACAATACTGGGCATGGAGACTCAGGCCCAGCAGCAATCAGTACCACATACCACAGTGCCGGGCGTGGTGGCTCATGCCTGTCATCCCAGCACTCGGGAGGCAGAGGCAGGAGGATTGCTGTGATGTGAGTTGGAGGCTGAGCTCAGGGTCAGCCTGAACTACAAAGCAAGACCCTGCTCAAAAAAAACCTAAAAAAAAGAGAGAAAAGTACAGCATTCAGGAAAATTAAGTTCCCTTTATTTTAGAAATGCAACTCCTAAAATTTACTTTTAAATGCTCCAACATTAAAAAAAGAAGAGAAGGAGAGAAAAAAGAAGTGAAGCAGGGTACGGAAGGAAATACTCTTTCCAGACAAAACAAGACTGGTGAGCACTAAAAACTGAGCTAAGCTGAAGCATAATATAAATAACATTCTTAGACCCTTTTGGTTGAAATTTTCCAGTAAAAAACGTTCTCAAAAAGTTAAAGCCAAAGAAAAACTTCTTCTTCTTCTTTTTTTTTTTTTGGCAACACCAGGAATCAAACTCTGGCCCTTGTGCTTCCAAGGTCATCACAGTAAAAGACTTGAGCTAAATCCCTTGCCCCGAAAAAAGTTCTACATGAGTAATATAAGAACAGAAAAAGAAGATGTGACAGTGGTTCTTAGGGCCTGTGACAAAGACACACTACTCCAGCATCACCATGACATAATTAGAAAGGAATTTCTTAGCGGATCTCAGAAGTGGTGAATCCAAACGGAGGTGGGGTGAGGGGTGGCCAGGGTAGCAGTCTCTCTACAACCGAGTGATTCCCGTCGAGCTCATTTTGAGAAGTATGTTCTAAGGTCCCAAAACCAGACAGTGAGTCTTAGAAAAGCTCAGTAATCTTGAAAAGCCTGGTAAGATTGATCCAGGAAAACAATACTGAAAATAAAATACAATCTGTCAAAACAGAAGTGATTACTTTAAAGTGAAGACATGAAAGAACTATAAAATTTTAAAAATGTATACATAAAATGTACTAAATGAATTTAATAGTAAACTAGCCTAGGGTACATGTATGCCTCACTGATTTAAAATTTGAGCACAATAAAAGCATAATCAAATCTACTTTTCATGTACTTCCTCTTCTTTGAAATGGATATTAGTTTCATAAGAAAACTCAGCATAGTAAATATGGAATAGCCACTTGGGTCATCTGACAGACAACTTTAGCTGTTCTTATTTTGTTTGTTTTTGGTGCTGCGGATCAAACTCAGGACCTTGTGCTTCTGAGGCAGGCACCAGCATCACTGAGCTAAATCCTTGGCTCTCAGCTGTTACTATTTTGTTTAAATTTTAATTTTTCGATACTGGGGATCAAATTCAGGTCTTTGTGCTTCTGGAGTATGTGCAGTCCCACCTAAGCTAAATCCCTGGCTTCCTCGGCTGTTTTTAAAAGACCACTGAATACAACACCTTGATAATTTTAGTGAGCATTCTCAGCAAGTGAGGGTACTGACTAAACTCACTTGTAGTTTTAAAAAAGCACATGTACTATAATGTTTCACTGATGAAATTATCTGTAGCAGAATTAATCTTGGACATAGTACAAAAATCAATTTAATTAATGATTTGTCCACCTAAGCTATATGAATTTTAGGATCCTAGCACAATTTTATGCTGTGTTAATTAACTTAAAATGAAGCTCCTAATTTATTTTTACCAGCCTAATAGACAACAAAAGGTATAGCCCACACTTTGACTTTCTAAAGAGTTGTACAGGATGTCAAACAGCACAACACAGATAACATTCCCTTTATACTCCATGATTCAGTATTTCCGCTCTTATTTATACCTAATATGTTATTTGTTTTCAAATATAACAATTAACTTTATGACTATGGTTACCAGTCAAAGTGACACAATCTTCTTTAAATTAAAATTCTAGTAAGGAACTAAAGCACTCAAACTTTTTAAAATTTGGTTTCCACTTTGCCTTTTTTTTGAGACACATCATCTCTATGTAGTTCAAGCTGGCCTGATGCTCACGAGGTAGCCCAGGGTGGACTAGAACTCATGGCAATCTTCTGCCTCAGTCTCCTGTGTGCTAGGATCATAGGTGTGTGCCACCACACCAGCAACCACCAACTTTTAAAATTAAAACTGCTTTCTTGGGCTGGGGATTTAACTCAGTGGTTCCAGTGCCTGCCTTGCAAGTGTATCGTCCTGAGTTCAATCCCCAGTAACCACTTTCAACAATGCTGGGCTTGAAGACTCACGCCCACCAGCAGTCAGTACCACATACCACAGTGCCGGGCGTGGTGGCTCACACCTATAATCCCAGCACTCATGAGGCAGAGGCAGGAGGATTTCTGTGACTTTCGGGCTCCCCTGGGCTACATAGTGCAGTGAGTTCAGGGCCAGCCTGAACTCAAAGCAAAATCCTGTCTCCAAAAAGAAAGAAAAAAAAAGCTTTCTTAGATTGTGAGATCTCAGAATGCTAATTCAGAACCCTATAAAACTGTACCCAAGTGCTGTAATTATTCTGCACCTGAATTTCCTCTCTTGCGCATACAAACTCTGCAAGTGGAACAGGGCCAGTGCCATGCTAACTGAGTAGAAACAAAGAGCACGTGGTTAACTGATGACTCACAGAACCATCTCTATTACCGGTTCCAAAGGATGCTTCCACCTAAGAACATATCCGAAGACGGTTTATCCACAGATTATGCGAGACAACCTTGAGCCTCCACAACCTTGAGCTCTTTCCAGATGAAAAGTGAACAAGAGCCTCTCACATCCAACCCGGCAGTGAGGGAGAAACATGAATTATAATTTGGCAGAGTCTTGTAATGCTAGCATCCCAAATGTCACTGCAATTATTTGAGTGAGTCAAAACATTCTACTTCCAGAAACAGCTAATCACGTGGACAGCTACCCTGTGATTCTGAGTGATGGTGAGGAGCCATGGCCCCGAGTCAGAACCCAAACCGCTTCTCCCTGTGCCGAGAAAAACACCAGAGGGAAGTGGCTGTGGCCCGAGTACAGATCATTAGAAAACTGTGGTCTTATGGTCTTTAGAGGTCAAGGAACAAAGCGGCCCTGTTCACTCACCACCCAATAGAAAGGCTGTCTGCTGGGTTCTCCCATAGGTACGTGACCTACTTCACTCCCTTTGACACCTACATCTCAAGGGGCCTAACATACCCAAAACTCATCACCAAAATAAAGGACAGCAACAGATATTCTACCAAAACATTTTAAAAATTCCTTGTTGAGTGACTTGAAGGACACAGGCATATTATTCTTCAGCAGTATCAAACGGTCTGAAGTGTCTCTACATAAAGAAACACATGGACTTTGTTCAGCCAGTTCCTCAAAGCTATGGAAGAACGATCAACGCTATCCTAACAATGGAGGTGATACTACAGAAGACACCTCTAGCCAGAGATGAGGAAGCCAAGGACCTGTTTTTCAGTCCTGCCTTAACTGCACTGTAGACCTAGCAATGAACAACTCACTTTTCACTGGGCTTTAGTGAACGACTCTGACCTAGGCTCCTCCTAACTCTAAAACTCACTTTGGTGTGATTATCTCTTTTGTCTTTTTCATTTGTTCATGTTCTCAGTTTTCCCCCTAAAGGATGCTATGTTGAAAAGCATATTACAATTTCAACGTGGCTCTATTAAAATATAGCCCTTTTCTTTTAATGTTTAACTGATACACACAAATTATACATATTGATGGATATACTGGGTAACACTCAAATCATGGTAAACATGTCCATCTCCTTAAACAACTAACATTTCATTGAACATTTTATAATTTGTATATTCCAAGCACTTAGAACTTCAAAGAGTTTGTAAACAGCCACTTATCCTCCCAGGATATTAGAAAAGTTATTAGGCAGTTCACAAGATATAGATGACAAAAATCATATTAAGAAGGATGAATACATGTCTGTGTAGACAAGGAAAATTCCAGGGGCCAAAATAATTGCCCTGATGTGGAAGTAAAAGGCTGTTTTCTTGCTATATTTCTGTCTATTGTATTGGTATAGTGCCAATTGGTATGGTGCCCTCTACTGTATGATGCCTCATAATATTCAAGAACTGATAAATCACCTCCATTCCCAACTACTCACAGGTCACTGTAACAACTGGACTGTAACTTTCTCTGTGGTAATTCTGGTAGTTGAAAAGCATATGTATTTCAAATATGGCAAAGCTTTAAAACTACAGATTGGACTCTACCCTACTAGCATTTGTTGAAACTATATATATAGCTCTGATATTAGGAAAATACCTCTTTTGATTTTTCCTCTTTGGTAAATCTTCCAAATTTTTCTATCATTTCAGCCACAAATATAACATCCATTTTGTCAGAGAAGTTGGCTGCTTCCACAGTATAAGCCAGTAACTGCCTAGCTGTAGCCACAGCATTTGTGAGATTGAGGGGCATCTATACAAAAAAAGGCAAAAGGAAGTGGTTTGAGAAATAAGTCAAAACATTTTTGACAGCTTAACTCTGCATTTCAAGACACTGAATGAATTAAAATTATTATTTACTCATCATAGTCTTGGAGTGTTTTTTCAAATTTTAATAAAAGCTATCCTGAGGGAAATTTCTTCAAAACTTGTAATGAAGTACAATGATACCAAAAACCCCTAACCAGTAAGCATGCTGCATCGTCTCCTCTCTGCTTATCCAAATTCTAGACGGACCTCCTCCCAACAACTCAGGAAAGCCTCTCCCAAGACTCCAGCTGGGAGTGATCAATACCTCCCTGGAGCTCTGACTGCAAAGGAGTGTGAACCGCTTATTTACTATTTATCTTTATTGCCATGCACTGCCAGCAATGCTTCACATTTGCTTATTTCCTGACTTAAACACTGCCTTAGCCTTAACCGCTGCAAAAAGGATAAACCAGCGTTAAGGAGCAAAGAAAATGAGAAACACAGAAGCTACCTCCCAGTTGCTTACTGTGTCTTCAAAGTTTACAGTAGAAGGAGAGAGGCATGGACAGTAAGAGGCACACCTACAAGTACTGCAAGGGCTCACTTCGGACAAGTACAGTGTAAGAGGATCCCAAGATCGGGCTTTCCACGTGGACTGGAAGCATAGCTGGGATTCTGTCCACTGGATGCAGATGATAAAAGTATTAACAAAGGTACAAAGTCAGGCATTGATGAGAATGGAAGAGGGACATCATGCAGGACTTAATTCCAAAGACAGATACATCAGGCGAAGTGTTTAGCCAAATCCTTACTTCAGTACTTAAAAAAATGAATACCACATTTTATTCACAACTACCAACAAATGTGAAGATTTCCTGATTACCTGATTAAACATATAAAGAACTCTAGTGACATCATTTGCATACTGGCAGCGTGAGTAATCATCCTCCGCCCAGAAGCCCCCGCGGTCACATCGGCGCCATGCCTTCCTTTCGTCCTGTGGGTTCCCGGGGTAGATCCCGCTGCTGTGTGTGTTCCGGGTACACTGAAGGTAGGCAGTGATGCCCGCCACGGTTCTGGGCCACCTGTAGAGGGAGGAACAAGGATAATAAGAAAACCTAGAATGACCATGTTAAGGCAAGTATGTTAACCGCAGAAGAAAAACTAAGGACTTGGGATACTTTGTGTACAACTGCAGATATAAATCAAGTAAAAAACATGGAACTTATTGAAGGATAAAGATCAAGTTTTTTTCTTTTTTTTCAAAATTAACATGAACCTGTGTTAGTCAACCAACTGAGTATAACTCAGTACTACAGTATGATATTTTTCTAAGCCAAAACTGTAAAACTTTCTAAATATCATCATGAAGTCAGGGAAATTTCATTGTACCTAGCCAAATGAGATATAAAACTGAGTCAATTTGAGCCAGGGATTTTAGCTCAGTGGTGCTGCTTCCTGCCTTGTAGGTGCAAGGATATAAGTTCAATCCCTGGTACTATCTAAAAAAAAAAAAATTGCATTTAACTATTGACACTTTAGAGATAAAAATACAAGGCAACTAGGAAATAAGAGAGCCAGAGACCTGTGGCAATGCAAGGGGGTACAGAGATGACGGGGAGAGGAAAGGGAAGTACAAAGGATGAAGATAAAGCTGTACATACATCCTTCTCCAGGACGAATGTAGTCACTGTGGACCATAAGCAGATAGTGATAAAAACAAAACTGGTACAACTGATGGTCTTTTTGTGTTTCTGCTTAATAAGTGTTGGTGTACCTTTGGCTTATAAAACAGTTAGGTATCTGAGGGGAGACTTTCACCTAATGTGAACAGCTAGGCTTGCAGAAGTAGGCCTGGTATAATATACAAACAAAGGTACCACAGCAGGCCTATGGCTGCTCTCTGTAAAAAGTGCTGCTTTCACACCTGGCTCTTCAGTGGTTCTTTGGGAACTTGAAGAACATCCTCATACTCCCAGAGGGAAATAGCTGGTGAAGGTAGTTCACTCTGCTTGAACTGTTAGGGCAGGCAACAAGGGTCATGCTAAACATGTCCCTTCCTACTGAGAACCTAGACTTTTGGTCTGTGCTAAGTATAAGGGGCTACGTGACCAGCCAATATCAAAAGCTTTGGGTTGAGCCTCCAGTGGGTTTCCCTCGGTAGAAATACAACACAACAACTGCTGCCTTTACCCTGCTGCTGGTAGAAGAAACTGTCTGACCATTTCTGGCACAAAGAAGCCCTGTCCTGAATTCTTCTAGAGCTTATTATGTCTTTTCCCCCTACACCACAGGTACATATTATACTAGATGGGCATTTATTTTATCTCAGAGTCAACTATGCTGAGTCCTATGAGTCCTTTTAGCAAATTTCTGGATGCAGATATGGTCTTAAAGACATTCAACACAGCAAATGGCAAAATTTATCAGGAAGAAGCTACTTATCATCCTAGAAATGACACAAACCTGTTGACCTAGGTAAACATCCTTTGGGGATGAGAGAAAAGTTTGTTATTTGAGCTCTATTTCTCCAAAAGTAGGAATGAAATTAAGTGCATTTCAATACAAGTTATGGCTGACTCACAACACAGGAACCACTAAATTACTGCATCAACCACATCAAAATAGAATTCATTATCAAAATCATATAAATAGATCAAGCAATGCAATTAAATCTTATTAAGAATGCAGTAGAAATTTAATTGTATAATATTTTAGGGAGTGCCAAAAGATAAATAATTCATTACACAGTTAAATACTTAGATTTTTTTTCTTCTATTTTTAAAGACATAAAACATTCAAAAAAAACTATGAGTAAACCAGAAAATCCACCATAAACAAAAAATATAATTATTTCATAGAAGAGGTTGAATGTAACAAAGTTTACCAATGTTATTGTATTTAAAGTAAGCAATATAAAAGTAATTTAATATTCAGTGCACAAAAGACACCCCTTAGCAATAATAAATGTTGATTTTCACATGCACATATCAAGAATATTTTTAATTTTTAAAAAAAAAAGAACAAGAGAAAAGCAATAAAAGTACAGGTGAATTAATGATGTTATTATTGCTTTTTCTCCTTGGATTAGAAAGATTATGGGTTTTCTTATTCTTAAAACAAGGAGGTTATTGCACAAAAGTGGCAATAGAACCCACCAGAAACAATGCAAACTCAGCATAATCTTTACACTGCCTGAAAAGAGTAATACATTCCCCTTGATTATATCAACTATAAGCTCATTATTAAAATCTCTGAATATAAAAAGTATCAAGGTGATAATATACCTAAACCTGTGTTAAGAAATAGCACAGGAAGAGAGTCTAAGGTAAAAGATGTTCCTCCTCATAAGTTGCAAACTTTCCATTAAAAAATAAAGTTAACTTATTTGTTGACCTTAACATCATTCCAAAAAATTCCCCTATAATTCTAATGATTTTCCCAAGTTTCAAGTTACCCACTGGCTTTCATTTCTCAGAGTCCTTATCACTTAACTGCCAGGAGAATGGAAAAGAAGAAAATTTAGCTTGTCTCCTAAATATGGTGTTACAGATACCAATACTTAAGTGACTTAGCAACAGAAAACTTTCTAGAGTTCATTCATTAAAGAATGTTGAAAAAACAAGAGTACCATTAGCCTGTCTGACTTTTATACTATGTTTCTCTTAAGTAATGGTTTTCAACTTATGTAAAAAAACTATTTGTTAAAAATTATTTTACTTTCTAGAGACTCTTATACCAAGGGGTCTAAAATAAAGTTCAGGCATTTAAAAAAAAATCTCCATAAAGAATTCTGAAATTATCATTCAAAAGGAAGGACAGTCTTTAGACAAACATAAAGATAGCGTGTTCATTTTTCTCAATTTTTGTTACTGAGAATGGCCATCCAATTAAATACCTCTGAGAATAAAACATTTGGACAAATCAGACTTTCCTAGTACTTTCAACGTCACTGACCTGAAATCACCTTTATTGTTCACCACTCTCTCTGAGGGACAGTACTGTGCGGAGCTTTCTAGGACTACAATATCGACCGTCCTGGTGTTGTTCCCACGCTTTGTCTGGACATGACAGCCCCAGTTCCCTGTAGATCCAGCCTGAATATTAGAAATGGTTAGG
Source organism: Petromus typicus (assembly GCA_004026965.1). Classification (NCBI taxonomy): domain Eukaryota; kingdom Metazoa; phylum Chordata; class Mammalia; order Rodentia; family Petromuridae; genus Petromus; species Petromus typicus. The sequence goes on along the minus strand of PVIR01005022.1, from coordinate 50,590 downwards.
GCGCTGTGTGAAAAGAAGATTTTTAAAAGAGAAACATGATTAGGCAAAAAGGGAGATGACAGGTTTCAATCATTCATTTAGCAAATACATCTGAATGCTCACTGTGAGCTGAGGACTTCCTAAGTAGAGGAATTAAAAATTCTGACCCCTCCCTCTGAAGTCCTTCTGTCAAAACTGACAAGCAGAGGGACCTTCAAAACACACAAAGAGCCACAAGGGGAACACGAAGAAAGTGCCATGGGGTACAGTATGGGAGGCTTCTCCTTCCAGGAAGAGCAGAGCAGAGTAGAGCAGAGCAGGGCAGTACCGAAAGGCCAGCCCAAACCACAAGTATCTGAGTGCCTGCCGCACCAAAGCTGGGAGAACTTTCCAAGTCGCCTCTCCCCTTTCAAAGATTCTGAACAAAATACACAAGCGTGAAGGAAGGATGGGACTGTCCTGAACTCTGTATCTGAGAGGACATGTACGATAAAGCAGTTTCTGAGAAAGGGAAGCAACATGTAAAATCTCTACGACAGTAAGGACCAGCTAATGGTTTCATAAAAGGAGTTCCTGAAAAAGTTGTATTTCCAAGGGTCCTAGCTGAGTTGGTCTAAGGTATATTTCCATTTATAAAACATCTGTATTTCTAAGTAGCTCTCCATAAACTTCATTTTTGAGATGAAATCTTAATAGCATAAAACCTACTAAGTACAAAGGAGGTTTTAAAACTTTCAATTAACCTTTATTCCCTCAAAGGACCCAGTACACTTTACTGTTTCACAGACATAAATGATAAGGAATAATTAGAAATCAAGCACATACCATTTAATTAACTTATAAAATTATGTCTTGAAGCTAAGACACATTTGGTCTCCTAAATCACTGATGACTGCATCAAATGTTCTAATAAAGACTCTGTTATATTATGAATCATTAAAATGTTTACTGTCTTTGTTAAGTTAGAAAAATAAGGCAATAACTACAATAAATATCTGCCAAGTGACAAAAAGAATCTGATACTAATTTAAATAACCGAAAAATTTACAAACATTCCACTGAGGCCTTGGAATGAAAAAGTAAGGAAAATTACTTGATTGTAAGTAATTAGGAAGAAGTGTATAGAAATTCTGCCAGTGAAAGTCATTCATTAACAGAGGTTCCCAAGTTTTCTTAGCTCTGAGCTTTCACTAACTCAGTAACTTTTTATGGGTCACCTAATCTCCTAAACACATATGGTGCTTCTAATGACTAAATTAAACCTCCAAATTGTGTATTTATGTCTCAATAACTTAGGAAGCATAATGTCTCGAAAAGACAACACATAAATTTGAAATAAAATTTTATTTTAAAATAATAAATTTTATTTCCTTATATAACCATCTCTTCTTAATGGGATGTGTCTGTCTGAAATTCCAATAATTACCCAATTGCACAGTCAAATCAGACAGTAACACTGTTCTTCCACACTGAAGTCCACACGAAAGTCACTTTCCATCGTACTCATTGCCAGAGTCCACACCCCAAAGTATGATGCCATGAAAAAGATGCAGCCTGATCCAGCTGATACTGCACAGTGAGGACAACGAGGTGCCTGGTGTCTAGCCAGTGTCAAGGCCGGCATGCTTTTCCCAAATTCTTAAATTCCTGTAACACCTTACCCAGCACCTGTGTGCGGAGTCAGTATGCTGTCCCTGGGAAGGTGAGCCTCCTCCCTAACTGAAGCCCTGATAAATTCTGCAATTTCTGTGGATAACTTAAACAATACTTTCGATGCCTAAATGCAATCACTGTAATAAAGTGTTTAGGAGTTCTGCAGGCAACAGAAATGACGATTTAAGGAGATGTAGGGAGAAAGAAGCAGTTTCAGTTTCATCTTTTAAGAAAACTATAACCATTGATGCTTACTGATTAAAAGATTAGAGACACGAGGAAACCAGTGAAGAATCAGTAAGTATCTCACACTACCCAACTCAGTAACAACAGATTTCCTTCTCCCACAACTTCTGTATCACTGTGGGACTAACTGTGGGTAAAGAATTTCAGTCTTTATATGAAAGATTTTTACCATAGTCAGAAATGCCTGCCAAAAGAAGTGTTAATCTAAACTCCTATCCTTACAATTATTTTTTTTGCACTGCTATACAGAATTTAGACTAAGCATGACATGTAAATACTGCTTTAGAAAATAAATTTACTTTGTAGTCACACTGTTTATTTACATTTTAAAATAAGGACTCTTATCTAGAAAATGGCTTACTCTACTTTTTTTTTTTATTTTATAATCTTTATTGGTACATTAAATATACACATCATGATTGCACTCCATAATGGGGATTTGTACCAGTATAAGACACAACTTAATTCTCATTTTTTCCCATAGCCCTACCCACCCTACCACCCCCCCATATACATAAAATTTGTTTCCTTACTTTTTTGTTACAATCTCAACATCTACTTTTAAAAATTTATTCTGCATGGGCCAAGGATTTAGCTCAGTGGTTCCAGCGCCTGTCTTGCAAGCGCAAGGACCCGGGTTCGACCCCCCAGTAACCATATACAATACTGGGCATGGAGACTCGCACCCAGCAGCAATCAGTACCACATATCATAGTGCTGGGCGTGGTGGCTCACGCCTGTAATCCCAGCACTCAGGAGGCACAGGAAGGAGGGTTGCTGTGATGTGAGTGTGAGGCTGAGCTCAGGGTCAGCCTGAACTACAAAGCAAGACCCTGTCTCAAAAAACCTAAATAAATAAATAATTTATTCTGATTTACATATATGATAGTGTACAATTGTTTGAATTTTGATATATGTACAAGCCTGAAAATTTATCACTAGTGTAAAAATAGTGCAATAATCAATACAGCATTTCTAACAATTTACCCCATAAAAAAGAGATAAGTTTAAGTTTCTCGAATAAGTGAGTTTCTGGTAATGGCTGAGTAGCTCACAGTAAGCCATCCTTCCACAGTTAGCAATTATGAACTCTGAAGGGTGACCAAACACATACATCAAAGAAGAACTGATCCTGGGAAAGAGAGATTAGCACTGAGGGTAACATGGGAATTTTTTTACTGGCTTTTGCCCAAGGGCAGACCTCAGTCAAAAGAAAATCATAATCCCTCTCACTTGAAAAATCAGTGAACAGAGATGGGAAGGAGCCTGGACAGAGGCAGGAAAGAAACTTGTATGCAGAGCATCTCCACAGATCTTCAGTGGACCCCTAACTACACAGGGAGGGTAGGCACAGAGATTTCTGCTGCCTTTCCTGGAGTTTGACTCTTACCAAAGCCAAGTGCCTAATCAAAAAAAAAAAAAACTGAGCTATCCTCAGGAGAATGAAACAGAATCCAGAGGGACCGGGGGTTTAGCTCAAGTGGTACTGCACCCATGCTGGAAGCACAAGGGCCCCAGTTCAATCTCTAGTAGCACCACAAAAAAAAAAAAAAAGAAAGAAAGAAAGAAAGAAAGAAAAGAAAAGAAAAAGAAATAAATTGTAGACTTAGGAACCGATATACTTTTTCCTCAAAGGTCAGAGAAGGAGTAAATATTTTAGGTTTTTCTAAGCAAGATGATATGTCAAGTATATTAAAGTACTGAATAGGATATACACATCGTTACTTTAAAATAAGGAAATGTAAACCATATTCTGAAGAAAAATAGTAATAATGACTCTAAGAGAACCCAGATGTTGGAATTACCAGGTAAAGATTTAAACGCATTTGGAATGACTGAATAGATGAATGTTGGAAAATATAAAAACATGCTTTGAATAGATAGGATATCCCAGGAAAATTATAAAAAAAAACTCTCTCCAAGAAGTGCTCAGATTTAAATCTCAATTCAGAGAAGCTTTAATTTCTTGGAGCTTTTTTTCAACAGTATCTCTTTCCTGGGAGTTTGAAAACTATAGCTCTAACCACACAAAAATTCAGACCAACCAATGTCTAGGTAGGTAGGTAGGTAGGTAGGTAGGTAGGAAGGAAGGTAGGCAGACAGTTCAGCTGGTCAAAAAGAAGAGAAGGAGGGAGTGGGGTGAGCAGAGAAGATACTCAAAGACTGTCAGTAAATGTAAGCTCATTTTCTATACTTCATAAAGTTTATTCAAATTCACTACTTTGGTGCTCTCACAAATCAGGATGGAGCACTCACATGTGACAATCTTTTATACTCATTAGCAGGTAAAATTATCTTAAAACAATATTAATCACAAAGTTGAATAGCAACAGTTAGTTAATTCTTGCAAATAAAAGTAAGAAGTTAGCAGTAGGAAATAGAAATTATTTAGCATTAAAGTTACATTTTTCTTCTGAAAGTGTTTAAATAAACACTCTAGTTTTATTTTTTAAGTATTTCCATTTCAAATAAAACTTTTTCTTCCAAAACTGGATGGAAAGATGAATAATAATTTAGCAAAGAGAAATGCTAGATGTCTGGCATTTTTAAATACAAAAATATTAATCCAAATTCCAACTAAATAGAACTCAAAAAGAAAAAAATAAAACTCAGAGACAGTTCAGCTAAAAAAACGTACCTTGCAATCAACGAGCAGTTGTGAATCATGTTCTTTTCAACAAAGATACCTTGGGATTCATCAGTTTCCACTATCCGCCCGTCCTGGTACCATAACACCTGCATGTCCTGGTCAATGTATGAAGCCATGCACTGGAAGGGAAGGCTGTCCCCTTCAAACACAACCTGGCGGTGAGACGGGGTCATGTAAAAGGATGGCAGCTCTAGGGGAGGATCTAGAGACAGTGAAACAGAGACATAGTGAGCACAAACATTTCCACACACTGTAATTTAAAAATTATAACAACTCTATGCAACACTCTTCGATAACAAGCATTCAAATGTCAACACTAACAAAGCTGTTACTGAGTTACACGGGGCTGTGGTTTGTGTCTGGCACTCAACAGGTTGGGTTAGAGTTTTACACCGGGTTGGCAAGGTGGAAGCTGAAGGAAGCTCTAAGAGGGGAGGTCTAGAGGATAACGACGGATTCATTGGCAGCCCTTTCCTTACAAGAGTAAACTGCTTTCCTGGAGTGTGATGTTATGACAGCAAGCTGTTCTTCACCAAAGCCTGCCCCCCCAGCTGCCCTCTGGTTGCCATCTTGCTTGCCTCTTGTTCCCACTTTTGATCCTATCATGAGGTTATCAACCATGAGGCTTTCACCAGAAGGCAAACCAATAGAGTAAGTCTATCCTGAACTTTCAGCCCCCAAAACTGTGAGCTAAAATATTTAGGGTTCTTCTTTTTGGGTTGTTCCAGTAACACTATTAAATATTCAGAACCAAAGTAAAAAATAAGTCACGTAGCAATACTTAAATCTAGAAAATTGAACCAGTGATAAACACTGACGTTTACCATTTTAAGTATACTTTTGAAAACAAATTACAGTACCTTTGATTAAAACACTGGTTTTTGGTTATAAATGTAATGCATACGCATTGCAGAAAATTTAGAACATTTAAAAACAAAAGACAAAAAAACTTTACATTTGTGTGTGTGTGTGTGTTTGTGTGGTGCCACAGAATGAACTCATGACCTTGTATTTGCAAGGTAGGTGCAATGCCTCTTAGCTATATCCCTGGCAAAAAAAAAAATCTCACTTTTTTAATAATCACTTAAAGATTATATAATATTTGCTTCCTGTCAGAAAAATAAGAAGCAAAGATTTTAAATATATATGCAAAATGTACAGCTAGTTCAATAAAAAGCTTTAAATTATTTAGCTCATTTGTGTAACATAACAATTCTATTTTTAACAGTAGTGTATCTTAAAGAATAATAGCTAACATGCAAAAATACAAGTAGAGAAATTAATCACTATTATTTACAGCCTGAGAATTTATTAACAAGCTAAATAAGCAGTAATAAGTTGTTAAATTATAGTTACAACTATACATCATTAAACATGTACTTTGTGATAAGGAGAGAAGTTTACATAATTTAACCTTTTAAAAGGTTATGAAGCATCATACCGTGTGATGATATTTTTTGTCAGAATATAAGAAAAAGGTATGAAAGATAAGATCGAGGTCTCAACACTACCTGTTCACAAGTGATAAGAAGGTGCAAACGAGCTTTGTTTCTCTGCTTTTAAAAAATTTTTGTTTCTCTTCATAGCCTTAATTTTTACATATTTTACTTATGAAATAAAGACAATGATAATGAAAGTAGAAGGAAAAAATATAACTATTTCCAAACACAACTAGACTGAAACTCCCTTTGTCACATTACAGATTACACTTAGTTTATAGGTTGTGGGGGTTTTTTTGTTTGTTTAACACATGGCAAATATGTTGTTTCTCTCATTTTTCAAAATCAGATTTTTCAAAATCATTTTCAAGTGCTACCTATACTTTCACTGAATGGCTGTATTAAAAGAAATTAGAACATTTCTATTTTTGAGAACTTAGGGTATGCCTACACATAAATTTTCAATAATTTATATAAGTACACGATGTTATTAAAAGAAATAACTCCTAGACATTTAGTTACTGGATCTAACTGTATCAGTCTTTTTTTTTTTTTTTTTTTCTTGAGACAGGGTCTCACTTTGTAGTTCAGGTTGGCTCTGAGCTCAGCCTCAAATTTACATCACAGAAATCCTCCTGCCTCTGCCTCCCGAGTGCTGGGATTACAGGTGTGAGCCACCATGCCCAGCATTGACTGTATCAGTCTTTTAACCACAGTGACACACTGCTGAACTATACCTCAGAACAACTGTATCCTAGGAATGGTGGTATAGTTCAGTGGTACAGCATCTGCCTAGGTTCAATCCCTAGGTCCACAAAAACAAAACAAAACAAAAACAAAGAAAATTCCATCAACTCACACTTCCGTCAACAAATATGTGTGTATCTTACAATTTTATTACTATGAACAAATCCCTGACTTTTTCCAGTTGATGGAAAATCTTAGTATCAGGGCTGTTCTTCGAAATCACTTTCCAAAAAGCTATTGAGAATTTAAGAATATTTTGAAGACCACTTGAAAAAACAATACTTTCTAACCCAGTTGTCTTAATTGTTGTCATAAACTTAGTATCAAATCCTCTAAGAGTAACAGCTGGATTTCAGGTCCACCCAAAGTATTTTACAATTTGCAAGAAAAACACAGTAGGAATCAAATCATAGTAAAGACTTGCTCAGTTCTGATTTCTTCCTTACCGCATGTCAACAGCTCCTGCTTCACACCTGTGACTGGCTGAGCTTGCAGTGACTTAGGGTAAACACACCTGGTGTCCCGTACAGTGATGTTCCTCTCCTTCACCCAGCGGTGCATCCACAGTATGTTACAGTCACACAAAAGATACTCAGTCTGAAACTCTCTGTAACACACACATTAGAGATTATAGCAAAGGAAATTTACTAGCACCATTTTATACTGGCATACCTTTCTGTCGTAATGAATAACACTGCTCTCGTCTACCAGGCCGGTGCCATACACCGTTACCTGAGTACCTACAGCCTTGTAGCCAAGGATCGTCACTGGACTGCCGGGGCTCAAGCCTCTTCCCCAGGGATCCTAGAACTCTGCTTTTATCAAAGTCAGTATGCAAATGAAAAAAATCCTCAGATATCTCTCTTCATGTAGTGAGCATCATAATCCTAAGGCTCTGGAACACCAAATCCTCATTCTGCTTGTCTATCAAACCTATATCTATTTATTATAAAACATAAGGCAATGATTTTAAATCTTGAAGCCTTCTCTAATTTTTCATCATATATGCCACACTCCTGGTCTAAATATGTATGATCTTTCCTGTCGATATCGAAGTGGACTAGCAATATATAGCAACAGAAAGATGATTCTGTGTGGCTACATTCTGGACATCTGACAAGACTGTGGGGTCCTCAAGGGTGTCAACTATTTCTGACATTTTTTCCTATGCACCAGGTAACTGCACAGCTATAAATTTAAGCCACAAAGACTCAGCAGATCAAAAACATGAAAGTAAGAATATTTCCTACTTGATATAAGAGAACATATAACCGTCTTTAGAGGAAGCAGAAAGCTTTGTCATAGTCTTTGAGATGTTGTACAGAGAGAGCTTGGACATACACTATATAAACACTCTTCAGTAAACATTGACTATTCATACATCACACATTATGCTACATCCAGCTAATGAAAATAAGAAGATGTCAGTACACAGGCTATTATGTATTAGGAGGAACAAAATATAAGCAAGTGTCATAGAATGTAAAACATTTCATAGAAATGAATCAAAAAAGTGCAAAGAAAAAACCTGAGTCTGCATACATCTAACACCGACAATACATTTGAACAGGGATCTGCTCACTAGTTTGGAGGAAAGGGAGGAAAAAGCAAAGAGAAAATTAATTCTAAAAATAATAGCAAAAGAACAACCTGATTTCTAATTCCTTTTTTTTCCTACAGTACAGGGGATTGAACTCCAGCCCTTGTTCTTGTAAGGTAGGTATGGTGCCGCTGAGCTAAATCACTGGCCCCTGATTTCTAATTCTTAAGCATCACCTTCTAGTTAGTTCTTAACATTGCCACATAAAGGCAGTGGCAATGTTTCCCTCTTTTGGATGAAAATACTTTTCATATTCCTACTACCCTGGACCTTAAAAACTCTTCTTTGCAATTTTATTTTTTGAACTTCAGTGAAAGGACAAGGATGTGACTCCAGAGCAGGCACCTGCCCAGCCTGTACAAAGGCCATTTCAATTCCTCAACTCAAGAAAAAACAAAGCATCAGGTTAAGCAATGCACACCTGTAATTTCTACACTTTGGGACACTGTTGCAGGAGGATCTCAAGTCTGAATCCAGCCTGGGAAAGTCAGCACGTAGTGAGATCCTGTCTCAAAATAAACAAAAATAGCAAGGGCTGGGGATGTAACTAAATGTAAAAGCCCAGGTTTAACCCCTAGTACTGCAATCAGTCAATTAATGAGTATGAAAACCCAGAGAAATGAGCCTGTTTGACGTGTCAGAGGAGCTGTTTCCAACCCACAAGCAGCCATCTATCCGGCCAGTAAACTAGCAGCTTTGAAAGGAGAGACCACACAAAATCTGACCTGATGGGCCTCTGGGAGCACACATATCCCCACAAGAAGGAGAACAGCCAGGTGAGAGCCATACTCTAGTTACCTATTAGGAGAAACTGCTGAAGGGATTGAAATGACACCTTCACAGAAAGAAAGGGGCTGGGGCAAAGTACAGCAAAGGCCCGGGTTTGACTCCTCAGTGCCACAAAAACATGGAAAAGAAGTTGAGAAGAAGTCCACATACACTGAACAAAGGCATCTGGGGGAGAAGAAATTTTTCCTTAGGAAAGACTCAATCGTATCAACAACTGCACAACACAGAGGAAAACTGAAAATAATAAATTTAACAATAATTGCAACAGAAGTTAATGTAGCTTACAGTTTAAGATAGAGTTTACTTAGAGATACAGTCACTTTCAACAGTGACTTAGGAAAATTTTTCTGGGAAAAATAATTAACCAGTTCTTACAAAGTTATACATAGTTGTGTGAACAAGATTTTATACCAACTTTATAAAGCAAGCTCTCAATAAACATCCCTAAAAAAAATGGTAATAAGTTGTGAATTCAATATGGACAGTGATTGCAAGATAAAATTAAATCTTTAAAGTATAAAATATCTTGATCACAAATCCTTCATCAGGAGGTTATTTTACACTTTAAGGGATTTAATTAGCGAAACAAAAAAAAAACATTTGCTGATTTGAAAACACAGTCAAAGAAAAACAATTACCAGTTTATTTACTCCTAGATTAGAATGGTAAAGGATTCTAAGAAGAAAATGGCCGCCCTTCCCTGAAATGCATCTCTGAGATTTACTGTGTACTTTTCAATGTGAATGTAGATTCTCAAGTAAAAGCCTCATTTTTGTAAATTCACAAGAGTCCTTCATGAAATCTTTTAAATTACATAATGAACGCTTTTAATTTTCAAAAATGAAAATGTGCTGAGTAAAACAAAAAATTCTTACTTACAAAGACCGCAATGAGCCAAGATAATCAAAAGTTCCTTGAGACAGTGAAGAAAACAAATTCCCTGAAAGGTTTCTGGAAAAAAAAAAAAAAAAAATCTCACTTTTAAAAATAGTTACAATTTATAGCAAATGCTTTTTCACCTTTTTTCAAGTGCTCAATAATACTTTTATAATGTGATAAAGAATTCATCAAAGTACTGTATAAAGGGTGAGTACCAAGTAAATTTCCCCTAAGACTGGAGGAGAAAAGGTATTCTTAACCCTATACAAAGTAGTTGCAACCATTTTAAAAATACTATTACAAGGAAGGATTTTTGTAGGGAACAGTGAAAAGGCACATAACTAGAACCTCTGCAGTTAAGTTCTAGTTTCCTGTGAGCCCAACAGCACAAAGAAGAGAATTAATAAATATGTAGATGAAAATGAGACTTAGACAAGAAGCTGAGCTTGGGCCTGATCCATACTGCTCTGGGCAACAAAGACAAAAGGCCCCAGCTTGCTATACTTTTATTCAATAAATATATCAGGAGTAAGGAAGCCACGGGTCACTCAGAGGCCAGCACGTAACAGGTGTTTCAGCGAGCAGTGGTTTTAGCACATCAGGAGTAACAAATATAATAGGTAACTCGGAGGACAGCAGTTTTGTACATCCTAGAACAATGAGGAATTATGTAGATGAAGATCCTAGGGTGTCTTTAGCTGTTGTTCTACTTTGGAGCATCACAGCACGTGAGACCATTGGGGTCTCTGTTGTTAGAGGAAGCGAAGACAGAGTTATGCCAGGACATGCCTTAGCTGGCCTGTAGACAGGAAAACTAGGGCTCATCCAAATTTTAATTGTGAAATTATTTTCCACTCAAATTATGTAAAATTGCTCCCGACAGACTTTCCTGCGGAAATCATGTGATCCCAAAAGGTGCTTTACTGGAGTTATTCAAAATAATCCTTCACATGTTCGCTCTCCATCATTTGAAAACCCTGGAAGGAGGGATTAAAATCTTTAAAAAAAAAAAGACTGGTCACACTGAGATTGAGCAAAATACAAGAGATGATGATAGTTGAATCCAGGAGCTAAAATGACATGCAGACCACAATGTAACCTGGGTTTTGGGCCAACTACAAAACCTCTCCATTTTCTTTTGTATACGATGGCTTTAATATCCTACACCTATGCTGCAATTGGAATAGTATGCAATACCCCTCTGACGGCGAGAAAAAGCCAGCAACAAATGTTAGCGAGGCTGCGGAGAAGAAGGAACCCTTCTCCACTGTTGGTAGGACTGTAGATTCCTACAACCCCTGTGGAGATCAGTTTGGAGGTTCCTCAAAAAGCTGGGATTGGACGTCCCATTTGACCCGGCCATCACTCTGCTGGGTATATACACAAAAGAATTAAAAGACTCATATCACAGTGACATATGTGCACCCATGTTTATAGCAGCTCAGTTTGTGATTGCTACATGTTGGAAACAACCCAAATGTCCATCAACTGGAGACTGGATAAAAAAGCTGTGGTTCTTCTACAGAACGGAGTATTACTCTGCCATAAAAAAATGATAAGCTTGAATTATTTAGACTTAAATGGACATACCTTGAGGATATCCTCATAAGTGAAATAAATAGGTCACAGATAGGTACATATCGCATGTTTTCTCTGGTATGAGAAAATAAAGATGTAAATGAGTCCTAGAATTGTATGTTATATAGAGTATATACACTCTAAGCGAAATAGGGTGAAGGGGGAAAAATAATGAGATTATAACAAAAAAGAAAGGAAACAAATTTTATGTATATAGGGGGGTGGTAGGGTGGGTAGGGCTATGGGAAAAAATGAGAATTAAGTTGTCTTATACTGGTACAAATCCCCATTGTTGAGTGCAGTCATGATGTATATATGTAATGTACCAATAAAGATTTCAATAAATAAAAAAAGTGTTTCTTCCAGATCTAATTCTAAACTCAAGCGATAGAGTGGAAGCATAGCTTGAATCATGCTGAAGCACACAACTGAGAAAGGAAGCTGGTCGCGAAGGATATGCACTCCACCTGCAGGGGCTTCGGAGAGTAAAACAGGACTGACAGCTCTGGGGAAATGGTAACATGACCAGACTCCCACAGGATCTGTTCTGTGCCTCTGATATTATCAAGAACAGCCAGAGTTCAGAACTAGAGCTATCACAAAGCACAGTAGAAGCCTGGAGAGAGAAGCGGGCTTCCAGGGACCGCAGTGTTCCCCTGGCCTCCTCTGGTATGGGAAAGGTAGCACTCTTCAGATGGACTCCCGCAGTGCAGCAAAAGGAGAGAAGGACCTGGGGAGGGGGTGCAGCTCCTGTCCCACCTGCAACCAGGAAGCTTTCAACCAACGTGTCTTCACCTCTCACTGCACTGGGATGTTCAGTAAGCACAGCCAGACTTGCTTTATAAATGCTTAAGGATTTTTTTTTTTTTCTAGGTAAAGTCTGGATGAAAATGCTCCTGGATCCTCACAGGAGAAGTGTCTAAGAACTTCAGAGGAATAAGCAAAAGTGTGCAGGTGCAGACTGAAAGGACAGTGAAAAGGTACAACTTTCTCTCTCATAGCCTATCAGAGTGGAATCCAAGCATGAATTTTCAAAAAGATGCTTGCCTGACAGGAGTGTGAATTTTTAAAACATTATAAGAAAACAGTATTTACCCCATTACAATGAACAAATGTACTTTTATGATGACCTTTGACATGAACTTACATGAATACTATTATTGTTTACAATGTGAGCCGTATGAAGAAATAAGGTGTGAGACCAAATAAAGTTTCTGATGGCACAATACTGAAATTGGGCAATGGGTACACAGTAGTTCTTTTTTTTAGTATATGGGTGCCGAAGTGAACACCACATTAATTCCTTATACATCTATTTCAAATTTTTGTTTAGATGGTCTCAAGATTCATAACATTCAGACACAAACAAAAAATCCATCCTACAAAAGTCGTATTTAAATGTAAACAGAAGAATTTCATTTTACAGCAGCCACTGGATTCCAGTATATTTATTGTTAGAAAGTTTCCCTCAGAAATCACAGAAAAAAGGGAAAGGAACTACATTAGTAGGTAAGTTCCAACACAAACCAATTTTCCTTCAGTGCTGAACGGCAAAAAAAAAAAAAAAAAAAAAAAACCCTGCTGTTTGGCTGCACGTCAAGTAAAGTAACTGGCTAGAAATTGGGGCAATGCAACATCACACATCTTGACAGCACCTGCCCCACCCTCCGCCCGGACAGACAAAGGGGACTAAAAATGACACAGAGAGGAGCTAACATTAAGCTCTTCAACAGTAAAGCTGACGGCACAGCAGGCTCCCTGGTGGCACAGCAGGGTAGTCAGCCACCTGTCCCCCTCCCTGCTCTATGCTGTCATTTTTACTGTCTCAGTTTTCATGACCCACATGCTTCTTCCTAAACATAGTTGAATTACATGTGTATGAAACATCACCTGTGTACATAAATGGGGGTGTCTACCGAAGCTTATTTTTAAAGGAGGAGAAATATTCAGTAGCTGTGAAAAAGCATGAGCTGAATAAAAAAGTACTGTCTTACTGGTACATTTTTCAAAAGTAGGATACCAAGTACAGTATATTCTTAAAAATTTTGTATACATGGCTATACATGTGCGGGGAACAGAAAAGAAAATGTGAATATATGTATGTGTGTGTCTATATATATATATATATATATATATATACATGTACATATCTTGACAGGGGCTATCTCAGAACGGTGTGGCCAAAAGAGAGAGGAAGTGTAAATTTTGTACTTTCATGTGATTTATTACCCAATACTACTCATAACTTCTGCATGTTTTTGCATGTTTGTATAAAGGGAGTTCTTTAGGGAAACATTTAATATATACAATTTTCGGCAGAACAACAATTATATGGGAAGTGTTATAGATATGACTCAAAGATTTTTGACAGGGAAATATGGACATGTTGGACTGTATGTCACAGGCTCTCAAGGGCCTTGGCGTCCAGCCTTCTTGCTACAGAGGCCCAGTGGGTCTCTGGTCCCTGCTGCCTAGGTAACCCAGAGAGTTTGCTGAAGAACTGTAAGAGAAAAGAGCTGAAGAGTGATCCACTCAAAATTCATCTTCAGATGTTTTCCAGGACCTCTCCGACTTCTAAAGGAGAGTTCTATATGCTATTATTCATCGGATCCTCTTTTTCCACTTGTTGGATTGAGGGAATGCTCTTCTTCATCCTTCAAATACAGACTGTGACTGGCCTTCAGGACCAGAACATGATGTGGCTCACAGAGCCCAGAGTCCTAAGTGTGAAAGTAGTCTATGAGAGGCACTTGTGCAGGGCTTCCAGATCAAAGCTCTTGGCCAGCAATGGTGAACCTTTTAGAGCTTTCACTGGCAGCAAACAGCCAGCTGTGGCTCATGTGCTGTAGGTTCTCCACTGCTATATGGACTCAAATTATGATGTGTGATTTCACAGTAATACAGTCTGGAATACTAAAAAACTACCTCAAGTACCATTTTCTCTTAAAAAAAAAATATTGAACAGTTTAAGCCAGGTGATTGTGCATACCTATACTCAGAGCTAATTAGGAGACTGAGGCAGGAGAATTACAAATTTGAGCCCAACTTGGGCTCAACTAATACTGATACTTTGCTTGTCTCAAAAAAACCCAAAAAATTAAAAATAAAACCAAAAAACCAACAGCAACAATAAATAAAAGTCTGGGGATAAAACTCAGTGGGGCTTTGGGTTCAATATCTAGCACTGAAAAAAGTATGTGTGTGAGGAGGTGGTATTTAAAACATTTAAGCCTGGTGTGTTTCTATATATCACACAGATCAATGCTTTTAAGAGAGCACAAATAATCTCTTTTTACAGGGGCTGTAAGATCATCTCAGCCAAATCTCAAAATAGTGAGCCTGACAATGCTACTTCTACATTTAATAACCAACCTGGACAAATATGTTCATTGTGTTCTATGTCCTATAAATTCTCACAACTGGTATCAGGTAACTGGCAGAAATGTAAGATAGGACTTAAGTTGTGCCTAAACTTCCAAAATCTTGAACTTTTGAGGAAGAGGAAAAAAAGAAATAAACAAAATAGTAACTTGCCCTAGGCCAAAGCTCTCACACAGCACTTCCTAAATGACATTTGTCGTTCAGGTAAATCCCAAGGCCATTGCAAGAAATCAATCTGGAACTAAATATCCACATAATAGTACACTCTGGATTTGTGTACTGAGTCATAGCTATCAAAAATACAGTAAAAATTTCCTTGATAAAAGCAGAACTAGGGGAAATATAAAGCAGTCCTCAAAACTAAAAATACATGGAACAGGATATGGAGAATTCAAGGATACAGAAAATGGGAGGGAGGAAAGGAAGGAAAAAAGATGAAGATGTAGCACATGTTATGTACCACTCTTCCAGATGAACGGATTTATTATGCATCACACACTTATAATACTGAAGGGAAAATAAAGATACAGATATCTCACAAATAAAATTAAAACACTGAAAAGGATATGTTTCAGCTCAGTTACAGGAGCTAAAATGATTGATCTAATTAATTTCAACTCATGAGTAGAGCATATCAAATCTTTTCCTCCTGCAGTGCTGAGGGATGATCCCAGGGATGCTCTACTACTTAACCACATTTCCAGCTTTTTTTATATTATTTGAGGCAGTTTCACTAAATTGTCTAAACCTTAAATTTTCAATTCTTCTGCCTCAGTCTCCCAAGTAGCTGGGATGATAGGCATACACCATTATCACACCTAGCCAAAATTGGTCTTTTATTTAGAAACATAAACTAAGCCATAACCTTCCTCAAATTAAGGGACACTAGGAAAGAAAAAAATCTGCAAGTCTTTTCAGACAGAGTGGGAGTAATCTGTCCAATAATGACCAGACGTCTTTTCTTACTGCACACATCAAATATTCTTTCCATTTAAGCTTCCAATTTGCTTTTTCAAACTTCACTGAATGAAACAAAAGAACATTCTTAAAAAGCTCCAAGGAAATGGAACCAAGAGTGGGCCACTGTGTCAGAGCTTCCACTGGAAATACACTGAACCCCACTCCCAGTCTGTTCATCTAAAATATTATTTTAGGCCATCTTCCATTCTCATGCTGTTCACTGGGTTCCTATTCCTGAATCAGTCCTAAACTTCTGTCCACTTTTCAGATACCTCCAGCATAAAGCTTCATAGATAATCAGACTTATTTCTATTTATTCCAAAGGAATACCTTTATTTAAAAAATTGATGGGTTATATGGAGCCTTTTCACATTCATATTATTCATAAATTACAGATAGACAGGTACAAATAATTTAAGCCTTTAAATAACTTTAGATACTACTAACCCACAAGAACAGAAGCTCAGAAAAGTTCTCCAGAGATCACGTCAGAGGCATATGTAAGTAATTACTTTACAATAAGTCCACTGGCCTCCCGTAGAAAAACCCATATTGTTCTCATATCCCCCTCTAAGTATCCAAAATTTGACTTCTCTTTCCGTCTCAATATCTGCAAATCTTGTAGATCATCAGCTCACTTTTTACTCACTCTTCAAAAAATTTTTCCTTGATCAGCAAAGCTCTCAATCACATCCATTAATGTGAATGTGTAATCTTCTGTACATGTAACATTATGTGCATTACCTGCATGCACACACGTATGTGTACCGTGTTAATGTATTACAGGTTGAGCATTCTGAATCAGATAACCTGAATTCCGAAATGCTCCAAAATCCAACACCTTTTGAGCACTGACTGACTAGTGAAAAATTCCATGCCATGACAGACACTTTGATTCATGTACAAAATATTTCTACTCTTTTAGAAGATGTTATTTTTTATTGGCACATTTTCAGTATATAATAATTACAGTCACTGTGGGGAGCTGGTACATGTACACAAAACATCCTAATTCTACATTTTTCCTCCCTCTTTCCCTCCCTCCCCACTCTCACTCCCTCCGTCTTTTGAACCCTTTCTCATTTGGACCAGATCCAGTACGCTGTTTCCTATTATTTATCTATCAATCACGCACAAAATTTGTAAAAACACTATAAGAAATTTTCTTCAGAATCTGTGTATAAAGTATACAAGTAACATAAATTTTATGCTTAGATTTGGGTCTTACTCCAAGATCACCTCATTATATACAAGCAAATATTCCAATAGCTGAAAAAGTTTAAAATCTGAAATACTTGTTATCCCAAACAGTTTGTAGAAGGGACACTCAACTTGTACTGTATCGAAGCCATTACATCTCCATGATTAACTGTGAGCTCATTGTCCTTCATTGCCTTCATAATCACTACAGTTGCTTTTTAATGTTAAACATATCGTAGGTATTCATAAACATTCTGGTTCTGGTTCAAATAATGCCTTGTATCTTACTAGGAAAGAAAAGGTACTTACAGCCGAACCAGATTGGTTAGTCCTCGAAATATGTCTGCGTTCAGACATCCTATTCTATTGTTGGTCAGGTCCCTAAGGAGAAAGGACGGAAATACCTGCAGTTAGGTCTCTTAAGTAATAAAGGCCTTACGCACTCAGTGTTCAGGAATGACACCCACGTTTCACGCCACTCCTTTCTTCTTTGGGTCTCTGAGATACTTGCCAACCTCCAGGGAGATAAGAATAGCACTCAGAGAAAATGATTCTTACTTTCACTTAGTTCTGGGACACACAGACTAAGCGCCACTTAATTATATTTCAAGCACTGACTCCTGCAAAATTAGCCAAGATAAAGCCAGGGAGTAAAAGTAAGACTCAATCTATCTTACTGTGTGTGACACAGTTCCTTGGCTGACCTACAGAGCTAATTATGTGAGGGCAGTTGGAGAACTGAGCCCGATCTCAGCCAGCAAATAACAGATAATGGATAAAAGAGTAAATTATCAAAATGATGGAACTTTTATTTCCTCAAGAACATTTGAAACTTAACGCTTTTACTTAACTACTCAGAAGTATGGATGGTAATGAACAAACAACTGAGTCAGTTTTTACTTCACAGATCTATCATTTAGTCTCAAGCTGAATTACTCTAACAGTACTAGGTAATGGCTCAATTATTTTTTCAGTCAGTCCTAATTCCTATTTCCTGACAAATGTTATTTTCTAAATTTTTCTCTTCTCACTTTATGGAGTACTTTTCTTTTCACATGTGCACATTTTTAGCTGGTATTTTTCACTCTAATCCCAGCATTTCGGATGGGTGAGGCAGGAGGTGTGGAAGATTACAAGTTGGTGACCAGCCTGGGGAACTTGACAGCGTAGAGACCCTGTTTCTGAAAGAATGAATGAATGAGGATACAGCTCAGTGCAGTGCAAAAAGGTCTTGGATTCAAATCTCAGTACAGCAAAAAAGGAAACAAAAATTATTTTCTTCACTTATTTTACTTTACACCAAGAACAATGAACATGATTTTATTTGGCATTTAATCAGAGGCCTGCACTGATGATAAGTGAAATGATAAAGCTGGAAGGTAACAGTCTCCAGTTTCTGTTACTTTCAAGTTGAAACGCTTTTCACTGCCATTCCTCAGACAGCTTGCCACACTCTAGGCAGGAAACCCCCACATTAGAGATCTTTATTTTTAGTTAAGTTTTGAATAATTTAATATACTTCAAATTTCAATACAATTATTAGAAACAGCTCTCTCAACTAAACTTCCAAAAATTCTCTATCACATTTTCCTCAATGTCTGCATTATTCTCTGTCATGGAAACGTGTGCATTCTTTGAATTACACTTTGAATTAATCTAGAAAAGTCATTTAAAGCACCATTTCCAAATGAAAATGGTTGCATTCAATCTCTATAATTGGTAATAGAAGAAAACATGTTAGTTTAACTATAAATCACAGTAACACGGCATTTGAAGCAGGTACTAACCATTTGATTTTTCTGCTACAGACTCCAAAGCTATCTCACCCTAATTCTCAAGAACTTTATGAGTCTCTTTCCCTCTCTTATGGCAACTTTGGCTAAGGGAATCGAATGCAACACATATCTTCATCTGCCTGATGAATCTCTCCAACTCCTCAGAATATTAAATTTAAGTATTCGATGTCACAGGACTTTTTTTTTATAGTAGTAGATTTTCCTTTAATTTCTTGGTTTTACTGTTTAAGAAAATTAGGCATCATCTTGTGAATTGTTGCTTAAACAAGCATTTCTGGATGCTATTCATTATTCTGTCTCAGTTCTGAGCTTTAAATGGTGTAATTACCATTGATTCTTTGGGAAACAATTTCATTACAGCTATACCTACTTAAAATGGAATTTAGGTATTGACAATGGGTTTTCATTTGGGTTGAGAGTCAACTTGAATTTGTTGATAAAGCAAAAGAGAAACTGAACGAGTCTGGGTTTCACCTATTTCTGGTAGTTAATTTTTTCAGAAAGCTGCTTAATCTTCCTGATTCAAATTATCTATAAACTAGAGGCAAAGGCATTATACACTTATAAAAACAGTTTATGTGTGGCTGCTAAGAAGGATGTACAGTTGAGAAGAATGATTTAAGGGCTCGTAAGCAAAAGTGCCTGTCTCCATAAGCAACTGCAGAGTATCTTTCCATCCCATTTGGTTTACACACAGGACTCCTTCAGCTCGCAAGTTATGTAGCGTAAGTTCAATTACAAGTCAGCTCTTTGGAATTAAGAATGTATTTTCTACTGGAGAAGAACATTATAAATGGCAATTACCTTCCTAGGCAAGAACACAAGAGACTACTTAATGTGTAATACAATGAAAAAATGAGACGGCAATCCTTAGTACAATATCAGTAATTAAATTAAATGCTACCAAACATGAATTTTTAAAATTTATTTTAGATGACTGTATTTGAGAAGTTATTTAGGATCAAGAACTAGATGGAGAACCTCTGCAATATCTTTAAAACATCTGGATAAAACTGTTTTTATTAAGAGTCAAATTTCCTCCAACCTCTGACTCAGTGTAGTAGTAACCTTCACATTAACCTTCTCCTTCCCAAGCAAGCCGGGGATGCCACAGTGGAAATGAGAGAGCAATCAGGCCCCATCTAAGATATGATCACGTCTCAGATTTAAGCATCAGAATCAATTGGAAGGAGCCTCAGCCCAGATTTCCAATAAGACAGGTCTAGCTCTGCCTGGGCTTCCTGCTGGAGACGCACAGCCTATTGTCCCCTGGTGCAGGTACACACTGACCCAGTGTGACCGTCACTGTCCTCCTCAAGCTCCTTGCTGCTGCCCTCTTCTCCTGCGTGACCCAGAGCTGCTCCATACACCTGCCAGCTAAGCCTTAATGACCTCCAGACTTATCAGTTAAACCCCAGCTGCTGCTTCCCCTCTGTGGGACCAGATTCCTTTCCACATTTAGGCTGGTGCACCATGCTCACCCCATTCTGGGGTTCCTGGGCCCTCTGCTCTCTCTGGAGCCCAACCTGGTGCATGAAAAGACCTGCTAAATTTTCAAAGAGGTCAACTGGGGCGGAGCTCTGCCTGCTACTCAGAGGCTACTGCAACACCTGGTCCACACTAACCTCAAGGAACTTACCCCCTAAACCCCTGGCTTGACTGCCTATAACTCTAATGAGTCTAAACTCTACTGACCAGTCAAACTCACAGCTAATTAAACAAAAAGTACAAATTGAGCAGCAAAGAAGAAAACTGGCAGCCAGCTTTCCTCTAGAAGGCCCCGGGCCTCAACCGAGTGGAGCAGCCTCCACTCACAGGACATATCACTGCTCATCCAAGTGAAAGCTATGTTACTAAAGGGCCACAGTTGAAGGCCTGGACTAAAGTTAAAAGTAACTTTTATAGACAAAGCCAATGCTCTAAACCCTATGACTGTCCCACTTACAGAATTCTGACCTCTAAGGCTGACAATTGAGAAATGAGGAGAAAGCTATGGACATTAAGTTTCAGATGAAATATATTTCACTCAAAAAAGGAGCAAGGGGGTGGCTCAGTGGGAGAACACTTGCTTACTATGCACAAGGCCCTAAGGCTCAATCTCCATGCTCCCAAAATAAAAAGAGTAGTAATAAGAATTTTTAAAACCCTGTGAAAATAGTATGAATGACTGTGGATTGAAGTCAACTGAAAAGAAACAGATACAATGAAAAGTTTTTTGTCTTTTTCTTTGTCTCACAGGGCTAGATTTTTTTAAAAAGGTCCCTCCTCCTTTTTCCAGCAGGAAGGACAAAAGCTCCCCCTGGAGAGGACTCTATAGACTTTATTAGCCCTGCAAGCTCACCAGAGGAATCTACAAAACAAACATCACTAATTAGGCTTTATCTACTATTAGTGTCTCTTTTATTTGCCTTCCCACATGTGGCCCTTAGAGACCCAAGGTCCTTTCCCTTTGTCCTCTCATTTCTATAACTCTTGCTCATCTGACTTCTGTGATCAGGGTCCCAGCCAAGAACTTATAGAGATAGATGGAACATCGATTTTCTTCCCTTATTCTACCCACATTCTCTTCAGAGTCTATGTGCATAACGACAAAAGTGGTGGCTGATACCGACTTAGGGCTATGGGAAAAAGTGAGAATTAAGTTGTGTCATAAACTGGTACAAATTCTCATTGTTGAGTGCAATCATGATGTGTATATGTAATGTATCAATAAAGATTTCAATTTTTTTTTAAAAAAGGAGAGTATAGGAGGGTATGGCAGTCTGCCTGGCTTGAGTGTAGTTATTTCTCAAATGGGAGAAATTGTGAAAAGAGCATGGGCGGGGTGGGATGAGAGTAATAAAAACTAGTTTTTAGGTTTCAAAATAAAAATACAGTGATAAGATGCACATGAAAATGGCAAGACTTCCACATCATTAACAGAGAAGTACTCCCTTTTTATATTACTTACAATAGATATAGTTTGACTGGAGTCATAACTTGCAAATCATCTACAGATTAGGTCACCCGGCAGGGCCAAAGGTAATGATTTCATTAGCCCAAGAGGGACACAACTTTACAGCAGGAAACAAATCACATTTATGCAAATTAACTACATCTACTTATCTTAAGCTCTCTCTGTTCTCCTGCACGGGATTGGACTAGATGAACTTCTAGAAATAATTAAATACCCATTTCTTACCAGGCTAATGTAAGTTAACAGCTACTTCTGAAAGAAATAGTTCAAATTCATAAGCAATTCAAACACTTACAATCTCTTTAGTGACGACAGTCCCCAAAAGGCACCTGGATCTATATTACTAATAAGATTGTTCCGGAGGTCCCTGTTAAAAAAGAAAATAAAAGTTATTCACATAGCAGCCCTGTAACAAGTAGTGGGTACATTACAGAAAAAACAGCCGTAACAACAATGATGGGAAGAAACGGAAGCCAAGAGCAGCTGAGAAGTAACTGATAGATTTTGAGTAATGTGGTCCCACAGCTTTTTTGCTTTTGTATGTAAGAATACAGGCACGTCACAAAATGCACAAGTGTCCTAATATGATTCGAAGATGTTATAACTAAACTCTAACCGTAGATACATTATTTCTCTCATCTCTTCCTCAGCTTGCTCTGCTTTGGTTATCAAAGTACATCAGCAGCTGTATTTATGACAAACATTCAAATTTTTACATCTCTGAAAATATACACTCTTAAGTTCACGCATGCCATTTGGGCTTTTGCTGTTATTAGTTTTTCCTCTTTAGACTTCTGTGATTAGATTTATTATAAGTAAGGTTATGATGAATCCTAAGACAGCTCAAGGGGAAGATGCAAAAGCTATCTCTGGGCACTCCATGCGGTACCCTACCACTGGGGGGCGGCAGTGTGCATCTACACACTTCGCTCTACTATCTTCGTACAATGTCTGGAAAGTAGGCTTAAGTTGTTGCTGTCCTCGGTGCCTGAGCTTCGATGCCGACTAGGAAGACGCCCCATAAAGACACAAAGTCAATGACCATCCGTGTCTGGGGCCAACATTCTACCCATTAGCCTGGTTGATCCACACTTCCGCTCTGCCTGGCACCCTAAGGTGAGTCTAGCAGGCAGGTACACTGGGCTTGCTTGCTAAGCAATTCAAACTTGCCCCTCCTTACACAGCCACAAGTGAGCCCCTAACCACTCTTCCTGACCACACACAGCGCAGGGACACTGACACTGCAGGCGACACAGCACTGGAGTGCAGAGATGCTTGGTCTGAGCCAGGGCAGCTGGTGCTTCTTGGCAGTTGATTTGGGTTGAGACTTACAAGGCCACACTGGAAAAAGATGCCAGATTTGATGTCACCTGTTACCGCAGCGATGAGATGACCTGCATCTCAGGTTTCCCTAATGGCGATTTCCTCCTGGAGGTCATTCATCGTAGCCCCTGCCGGGCAGTCTCAACGACTATACTCAGAGCAGTCCCCTCAGAGCAGTCCCCGTCTGGTTTCTCGAACCCCTCCAACTCACAAAGCATCAAGCATCGCTTTGCTACTGCACTTACAAAAAGGCCTCCGAGGAACACTGATGGCAATGCAGCCACATTCCTGTGTCTTCTTCCCCCTGCTCCACAACAACTCTTAACTGTAAACTTTCACCAGTAAATGAAAACTACCTGCTGCACAGCCAGACTCACACCATGCTACTTTCTAACAGCTTATTCTAACTAGCAATGGAGCACAGTGACAGCGTTTGGGCTTAGCGTTTGGATGTGTTTCCTGGAAAATGCAGAAGATATTCTGCTGAGGTCACTCGCTGCCCACTGGCAGAGACACTGTTACCCTAAGCGCAGCATTATCGAAGTGTCGCTGACGCTGCGGCTTTCCCACACTGCCCCGATGTTTAGTACACGGTGACACTCATCAGAAATTCTCAAAACCCCTGAACTGAGCAAATGCTGTATCCTCCAGCTTTCCTCTGTCTCATATTCTTTTAACACAGCACGTGCTCTTCAGGAGCCAGGCTCAGCCTTTCTTCACCACAGCCTCCTTTCCACTCAACTGGGATTTTCTAAATAAAAGTCTCTTCACACTTAAAACTTAAAAGAAGGCTGGGAATATAGTTCAGTGGTTCCGGTGCCTGTCTTGCAAGCACAAGGACCCAGGTTTGATCCCCAGTAACCACATAACAATACTGGGCATGGAGACTCAGCCCAGTAGCAATAAGTACCACATACCACAGTGCCGGGTGTGGTGGCTCACACCTGTAATCCCAGCACTCGGGAGGCAGAGGCAGGAGGATTGCTGTGATGTGAGTTGGAGGCTGAGCTGAGGGCCAGCCTGAACTACAAAGTGAGACCCTGTCTCAAAAAACAAACAAACAAACAAAAGAAAACTTAAAAGAAAAGGAAATAACTAAACAGAGATACTAAAATCTATGTTCTGATTACATTACTAAATAAGTATGCCACTGATCAGAATTCACAAGTAAACAGCGCAAGTTGGGAAGCTTTTCTGTGTGTATTCCAATGGTAATGAAAAGCCTTAAACTCAATTTCTACCTTCTCTCTGGTCTTCAAGAAGCTCTTTGGTTCTCTAACGATGAGTAAAACAAAGGTTCAAAGTTTGGGAAAACATGAAGAACTGTGAATTGCACACTTCCAGCCGCCCCCCCCCACCCCCGGTAGCTGCCTCAGGGCTCATGGGCCACTGCACTCCGCAGTGTGGCTTGCTGTGGGCACGTCTGGAGTAGCACGAAGACCAGATGTGAAGCCCAGGAGCAGCCCTGGGAGAGGCCGGAGCCTGCAGAGAGGTGAGCAGGCCAGTCTCCCGTGTTGGAGGCTGGGAGCTCTGGATCCCAAAGTCCTGAGTGCGGGAAGACTGCAGCAGGAGCTACTCTGCTAATGACCACACACTTGCCGTCCTCCTGTGTCCCCTCCTCCATGTGTCGATCCCAAGGACAGAGCCTACTGGGAGGCCTCTACACAAATCCGCTAACTCACACCTGTCTCAGGACCTCCTCAAGGGAGGCACAGGTTCTTTTTATTTTTTTTTTCAAATCTTTATTGGTACATTATGAATACTCATCATCACCGCATTTAACACTGAGAGTTTATACCAGAATATGACATGACTTGATTCTCATTTTTTCCCTTTTTCCCCCTACCCTGCAATCTTTCAACCCCTATATACATAATTTGCTTCCTTTTTTATTATTACCACATTCATTTTCCCCTCATTATTTACCCCTACACTCTCTTCCCTTTTAAATATTTTCTATTTCACAATATCAACTATACATACAACTCATTTACAACTTCATAGAGAAAAGATACCATATTTACAAATCTGTGACCTGTTTATTTCACTTATGAGGACATCCTCAAGTACATCCATTTGAGTTTGAATGACTCAATTTTATCTTTTTTAATAGCACAGTAATACTCCATTCCATAAAAGAACCACATCTTCTATCTAGTCTCAGTTGATGGACATTTGGGTTGTTTCCAAGATTTAGCAATCACAAACTGAGCTGCTATAAACATGGGTGTACATATGTTGCTGTCAAATGAATCTTTTAATTCCTTTGTGTATACACATAGAAGAGCGATGACTGGGTCAAATGGGACTGCCAATCCTAGCTTTCTGAGGAATCTCCACACTGATCTCCACAAAGGTTGAAGAATTCTACATTCCCACCAGTAGTGGAACAAGTCTACATTCTCACCAGCAGTGGAGAAGGATTCCTTTTTCTCTGCAGCCTCGCCAACATTTGTTGCTGGCTAATTCTGACATGGCAGCCATTCTTTGTGGAGTGAGATGAAATCTCAGTGTTGTTTTCATCTGCATCTCTGAAATGATCAATGATGTTGAGCATTTCTTCATATACTTCTTAGCTGCTCTTACTTCTTCCTCTGAAAAGTATCTGTTCATTTCAGATGCCCATTTTTGAATTGGGTCTTTAAATTTGGGTGGGCTGATTTTTTTAAGCTCTTTATATATTCTAGTCAGTAGCCCTTTGTCTCAGGAACATCTGGTAAAGATTCGTTCCCATATTGTTGGTTGCCTTTTCACTCTGTTGGTGGTTTCCTTTGCTGTGCAGAAGCTTTTTAATAGAATCAGATCCCATTTGTTCATTTCTTCTGCCAATTCTTGTGCTATAGAGGTTATGTTCAAGAAGTTTTTCCCTAACCCAATGTCTTCAAGAGTTTTACCTAATCTGCTCTGTAGCAGATTTAGAGTGTCTGCTTTAATATTTAGGTCTCTTGTCCACTTCGGTTTTACACGGTGAAAGATCCAGGTCTAGCTTTAGTTGTCTGGCACATTTTCCCCTCATTATTAATTTAACTTCTTTTCCTATCTTTATTCCTTTTTATTTCTTTCTCTTGCCTAACTGCTGTGGCTATAGTTTCCAGAACTATATTGAACAGAAGTGGTGAGAGAGGACATCCTTGTTTTGTTCCTGATCTTAGTGTGAAAGGTTTCAATTTATGACCATTTAATATGATGCTGGCGGATAGTTTATAATTGATAGCTTTTATTAGTTTGAGATAGAGACAATCTATTCCAGTCTTCTGTAGGGTTTTGAACATAAATAGGTGTTGTATTTTGTCAAACGATTTTTCTGCATCAATTGAGATGATCATATGGTTTTTGTCCTTGAGTCTGTTAATATAGTGTATAACATTTATTGATTTACATACATTGAACCATCCTTGCAAACCTGGGATGAATCCATCGTGGTCAGGGTGTATAATCTTTTTGATGTTTCTCTGTATTCTGTTTTCCAGTATCTTATTGAGGATTTTTGCATCGATGTTCATTAAGGATATTGGCCTTTAGTTCTCTTTTTTTGGTTGGGTCTTTCTCTGCTTTTGGAATCAAGGTAATGTTGCTTCCAGGAAAGAGTTTGGGAGTATTGCTTCCCTTTTAATTTCATTAAAGAGTTTAAGAAGTAGGGGCACTAACTCTTCTTTAAAAGTTTTATAGAATTCAGCAATAAAGCCATCAAGGTCCAGGGCTTTTCTTTGTTGGCAAGTTTTTAGTTACATTTTCAACTTCCCAGATTAATATTGGGGTATTGAACATTTCTATATCTTCTTTATTCAGCTTTGGAAGTAGTCTAGAAATCTATCCATTTCTTCTAGATTTTCTATTTTATTATAGTATAAATTTTCAAAATAGGTGTTGATTATCCTCTGGACTTCCTCTGGGTCCGTAGTAATTTCTCCATTCTCATTCCTAATAGCATAGATATTAGCCTTTTCCTTCCTTTGTTTAATGAGGTTGGCTAAGGGTCTATCAATTTTGTTTATCCTTTCAAAGAACCAACTCTTGAATTCATTGATTTTTTTGAACTGTTCTCTTAGTTTCTATTGAATTAATTTCTGCCCTGATCCTTATCATTTCCTGCCTAGTGCAAGCTTTGGGTTTGTTCTGCTCCTTTCTTTCTAGTCGCTTGAGGTTCAGCATTAAATTGTTTATTTGAGCTTGCTCTGTTTTCTGGATGTAGGCCTTCACTGCTATGAATTTTCCTCATAGAACTGCTTTCATTGTATCCCATAAATTTCTATATGTTGTACTGGGGTTATCATTTACTTGTAAGAATTGTTCAATTTCTTCTGTGACCCACTGGTTGGTCAGCAGATTGCTGTTCAGTTTCCATGTTTTTGTGAGGATCCTGGACTTTCTTTTGCTATTCAGCTCCAATTTCAAGGCACTGTGGTCCGACAATATACAAGGGATAACTTCAATCCCTTTGCATGTACTTAAATCTGTTCTATGAACAAGTACATGGTCTGTTTTGGAGAATGATCCATGAGCAGCTGAGAAGAATGTAAATTCCGACTTTGAGGGGTGAAATACTCTGTAAGCATCTATTAAGCCCATTTGCTGAAGAGTGTGATTTAGCTCAAGTATTTCCTTATTGACTTTTGTCTAGTCCATCTGTCTCTTTGAGACAGTGGGGTATTGAGATCCCCTACTATTACTGTATTGGAGTTTATCTATTTTTTTATGTCCATTAATATTTGTTTTATATAGTTGGGTGCATCACAATTCAGTTCATAGATATTTAAGATTGTTATTTTTTGCTCTTGGATTTTTCCCTGTACTAAAAGATAGTGTCCTTCTTTATCTCTTTATCAGTTTGGGCTTGAAGTCTATTCTGTTTGCAAATAAAATCGCCACACTTGCTTTTTTGCTGTTTCCTGTTGCAGGGAGTATTGTTTTCCATCCTTTTACTTTCAGACCATGGGTTTCTTTCTAAATTAGTTGTGTTTCTTGTAAAGCACAGGTTCTTAAATCCACTGGTAAATGTGATCTTATAGGCCCCAGACTAAACATTAAACTACAGCTGATGTACAGACCTGCAAAAACCATCCATTCCATTCTGAGGGTGAACAGAAGAAGGAAATGAACCAGAAGTCATTCAAAATGTCACAACTTCAGGAAAGGGGAAATGGAAAAGGTAGCAATTGTGAAAGATTCCCGAGTGAATAATAATGACACTAATGATGGCTATCAATTATTTAACGTTTATTCACTCTACTTGGCACAAGTTTGGGGTCTGTATGTGTGCGCACAAACCTTTTTCTTTATTTGAAAGAATACCCTACCTTAAAATTCTCCACATTATCCCTTGGAAAATGGCAAATGATCAACCACATCCTGATCTTTCAAATCTCCTAGATGTAGAAATCATCATGATTTCAGGACCCACCGAAAGTAGGGTGGTACTTTCACTCCTGTTTAGAGATCACAGTGTGGGCTCGGAGCTGTTAGTGTCCCTGGTTACAAAGGCACAAGAGTGCATCTGATTGTCAACAGAAAGCAAAAAATAACAATCGGTGAACTCCAGGGATCTGAGACCCAGCCCCTGACTCCAGGCTACTCAGTTACACAAATGACTCACTCACTCCATGGAGTTGGAGTCTGTCCCTTACCACCCAGTTAAGAACAAGGAGTTAGTATCATTAGTGCTGATGAGAAAAATTCATGTGCAGAAAGATTAAGAAATTTGGACAAGTACATCATTTTAGAAAGTGGTCAGGATTTAATAATATCTTAGGGTGATTTTATGAAAATTTCCTCAAGGAACTAAGTGAATCTATATCTAGAGCACCAGGGAGATAAGCTAAACATGCAAAAAGCCAGCCAGGATTACATCAAAATGCTGAAGGTAACAGTCTCCTAATTCCTCTGCATAATGCAAACATTAAACTAAAGAAGTGATTATAGACAGAGGAAGTATCTCATCTCAGTCACCCACCTCTCTTTCCATCATTACACATCCAGTTATACACCACACAGTTCTCACTTCCGTTCCCGCCACTCAGTCACTCTTCATCCCCAGAGATCTTTCTAAGTGTGAACCTGCTCACGTTTCTGCTCTAATTGAAACCTGCAGAAGCTCTACACTTCTCAGAAGAAACTTCAGTCTTTATAAAGTAATGTCCATAGTTACCCACTGCCTCACTTTACCCATAGCTCCTACCCTAGCTCTTCCGGTTTAGTTTCACCCCCTTCCTTCACTCTCTTAATCTCTCTCTTCACATCTACCCATCCTTTCAAGATGTTTCCAAAGAGGACTATTTTTGGCTGGGGAATAGCTCAGTGGTGGAGCATTTCTCTAGTACACTGAAGGCCCTGGGTTCCATCTGCAGTAAAACAAATTCTTTTTTTTTTGAGACAAGGTCTCGCTTTGTGGTTCAGGCTGGCCCTGAGCTCAGCCTCAAACTCACATCACAGCAATCCTCCTGCCTCTGCCTCCCGAGTGCTGGGATTACAGGCATGAGCCACCATACCCGGCAGTGTGGTATGTGGTACTGGTTGCTGCTGGGAGTGAGTCTCCACACCCAGTATTGTATGTGATTAGCCTGGGATCCAATCCAGGTCCTTGTGCTTGCAAGACAGGCACCGGAACCACTGAGCTAAATCCCCAGCCCCTAAAACAAAAATTTTAAAAAGAGAAAAAATATTTTTCTTTTACTTCTAACTTTCACATATGGTTTTCTTTGTCTCACATCAACTCAATGTTTTCTCCACCTTTCTCCTCTTGCCCCGCCAACTCCTACTCATTTATTCCTTCCTCTGGAAACCAGAGAACAACAGAATCGCATACTTGCTTTGTCAGGTCTCTCACTGCATGGTACTCTGGGTGCTGAAACTATCTAAGACACCATAAGTTTCTCAGGACCAGGGTCTGCTGTGCCCAGTGAGGAGATAGTCAACATGCAACAAGTGGAGGGTGGAGAAACAGATGGAAATATAAACAAAGACTACTAGATGGAATTACATTAACTCATCTTTACTACAAAAATATTTTAGTGAATTACTATTAGCTACAAAGTCACTAGGATGGTCACCAAGTCAGGCAGTGTGGCCTTTTAGTCAGGATCATTTTCATTTCTCAGTAAAACTATAGTATGATGCCTGCAATTGACCTGCAACTAATTCAGCGAATGTGTGTACTCGTGGGCAAATGATGGTGGAATGTTAATAATTATTGACTTGTTGAGTATAAATTGGTGGTATCGAGATGCCAGCATCCTTTTCATTTTTCTGTTTAAAAATGTTTATAACACAATTTTCGACCCCAACATAAAACTCCAGCCTCCTAAGTTTGTGAGCTCATCGGTCTCAGGAAATATAATGAACTCAGCACCCCAAATTTTCTAGTTCCTTTCACTCCCTCCTCCAACTAATCCCAATCCTACACCTCAAGACAGGATAATTTTATGAGAAAATTCAATTCATATATTTTTACCTGTTTTGCATAAGCCAAAATCTCTGCAAATAGAAATATATAATGTCAGTTCCATTTTTTAAAAACATAAGTTTCTCTTTTCAGATTTTAAACAGCGTCTACTAGAGCACTCCATAAATCTGTGGCCCATGATGAACTGTGTGTGTTTCCATAAAACACCTCTCATGAATAACTAAGTACAGTAATATGATTTAAAGATGCACTCTTTCTTTAATAATAAATTCTTGACATGTTACATAATATTTAATAATAGCCATATTAATCAGCCATTGCAAAAGATATTTATGGTCAGACTCTCTCATTTAACATCCCCATTCCCCCACGCGTTCTGTGTCTCTAGTAAACACGAGTCTAACTTTAGAATACAGAACTAAATCTAATACAGTGCATCATTAACACATAAAAGAGAAGTACAAGA
Source organism: Petromus typicus (assembly GCA_004026965.1). Taxonomy (NCBI): domain Eukaryota; kingdom Metazoa; phylum Chordata; class Mammalia; order Rodentia; family Petromuridae; genus Petromus; species Petromus typicus. Next base: position 19,549 of record PVIR01005022.1, on the reverse strand, counting down.
GCTGCTATAACAAAACTCAAGTTCTTGGTAGAAAAACTCACTCCATTAGGAAAGAAAGCATGGTGGACGAGGAGAGATGCCTCTAGATGCCAGTATCAGAATGCCTGATGTGAAGGACCTCAGTGATCAGGGGAATAGTTCTCTGATATCACAAGAAATCAGAAGCAGAGGAGCCTCGTGGTTGGTTCCATCGACTTCTCAGACCACCAGCCTCAGTGCGTAACAGTATCCTAAATCCTCAAATCTTTCCAAGTACAATGCCTTGAAAAAAGAATGGAGATTTCTCTTTGTGTCTCCTTAGAAGTTTTGAAATATTTCTCCAAGGTAGACAGTAAACTACTCCTCATCCCTTATGAGATAGGCAGGCTCTATCAAGAGAAAGATGATGAGTTACCTTCATGGCCTACCCATCACTTAGGATAGAATTAACCATATCAGTAATCAGTAGGCAATCCTAGTGTCTACTGAGAGCACGTAAGAGTACAAGAAGTATTTCACTCTGTCAGGAAGAGAGAAAGCAGGGAGAACAGAAAGAGAGAAAGGAGTAAGAGAAGATGGGGGGAGATGGCGCTTGGACGGGTAAGTGCACACGTGGCGAATGTTATGGTTTACATCTAAGACGCCTCCCACAAAGCCTCAAGTGCACCTAAGTGGGGTTTTAGGAGGTGACTGGATTGTGGGGAGGTGACACTGGATTAGGGGTGTGGAATACTGGATTGGCTCGCTGACTGGTTTAGCATAGTTCTGAGGAAGACGATGGGCTTAAGACTCACCCTGGGTATGGGCTGCCGCAGGACCCACCTGGGCATGCACAGCCCTAGAAGAATAAAAAGGATGTCTCGGAGCTTCCAACCTGCCAGGCCACAGACTATCCTCTGCCATTCCCTCTGCCTTGGAGGCAGCCAAATCTGGACTGAAACCTCGACAAACTACGGGCAAAAATAAACCTCCCTTATCTTATATGCATCAGGTATTTTATCCCAACAACAAGAAAGGAAGACAGTGAGTGAAACATCACTTCTCAAACATCTAAAGAGCAGAGAAAGGGAGGGAGGGGAGGAGAAACAGACAGACAGTGAGGAGATGCCAAAATGATCACCTCCAATGGCTTCAATCTCTAAGGCATGTCTAGCAGCTCAGCTCAGCCAGCCCATGTAGTTCTACCTCACCATTTGTACATCACCCCAAATGCCACCCCTTACTCTGCAGGGCTTAGTCCAGAAACTTTAAGACTAGACGTTCGGAAGTTTCAACTCCAGATTCAGAAACTTTTTGTGCTACCAAATATCATTTATTTTCTTTCTTTTTTCTTTCTTCCTTTCTTTCTTTCTCTGTCTCTCTCTTTCTGTCTCTGTCTATGTCTCTCTCTCCTTTCAAAACAACATAATTTATTCTTCCATATTTTCAAGCTATCTAGTAAATTATTTTCATTTAAGAATGTCTAGCCAAATCTGGAGTATGGTGGTATGGTTGCTTGTGTCTCCTAGGGGAATTTTCCCAGACAAAGAAGCAAATGCAAATGGCTTTACTTGGAAAGGAAAGGGATGTGCCAATAGGAAACTGGGAAATGAGACAAGAGACAGCAATCAATAAGAGGTGTGCTGCCGAAGAGGTTAGCACTATGCTCAGACTCCATCCGAGCACTCTGTGTAGAGAATATATAAGGCTGCCTGACACATGAGAAGACGGGGGTCAGGGGAATTACCCAGCACTTGCCCTCAGGGGAAGGCTCAGGGCTGCTGGAGGCCAGTGTGGAGTGATGAGGTGGCCTCCTCCCCAGTACTGGAGCTGAGACAGCTCTCAGACCTCAACGGACGACTCACAGGGAGACAGGCAGGAATTCAAGTGCTAAAGCATGGAGACTGCCCTTTGCAGAGAAAGGAGGCCACCTTAGGTCTTCTGCATGTAAGATCCTGACTACATAGTGCTCCCTGTATTCCTCTCTTGTACCATCCCCAGCCCAGAGCAGCACAAGCCCAGCCACATCTGCTCTTTTTCTTTCCTCCTCAAGGGGTTGCTCTCCTACAAAGAATGTAAGCCTGGGCATGCACAGCCCTTACACGGCAGCAGCGAGGCCAGGACTCTAGTCTAGATAGCTCAGTGCACATAAAGTGCTGCGCTGAGGGTCTGCACAGGTACAGCTGTCCTCTAGCAGAGGGGCCCGGGTCCCAGAGTCAGCACTGGGGGTCCGGGACCAATGGACAGTCCTTCAAAGGGGGGTGTGTGTGTGTGTGTTGTGCACGCACATCCTACACCACACAGTGCATCTCCACATCACCCTATTACAATGTAACTTGTTTCCACCACACACAGAACTTTATTATCCGTAAGACAATCAAATACAAAGGAAATTTAAAAACCAAAAGTTGTAAGACTGGTGATTCACACCACAGCACAGACTGTTAACTATGCTGGCTACATTTTTCTGTGGAAACATGAATAATCACACTAAGCCTAAACATCAACAGTGAAGTGTGTTTTTAAACAAACACACCTCGGAGAGCCCAGCACACTTTCTTCCTTTTGACAAAGGACCAGCACACAGATTCTTAAGGACCACCTGAGCACTGACTAGGTGCACGATGGTCTGCTGGCCAGTCACCTCTCTTTGCAAGAACAGAACACAAAGAATACCAACCAAGTGCTTCCCACACTGAGGACCTCCCAGGGCCCCCACTCTGCCCACATGTCAGTCATCTCTCTAACACCTTCAGGGTGCTGGCCCAGTCTAAGTGGGCAGCATGATGGCTTCTGGCACTGAGGTATACTGTCCTTTCTGCTGACAGTGAGGAAATCCCTTCCCCAAAACCCCACCACATCTTGACTCAATCACATCGATTCAAATACTCATTCCTAAAATGGCACCCTTAGAATGTCTAAGGACTATTCTCAGCATAGACAGGCCTGGAGTGAGGGTGCAGCCAGTGTCCTCAGAGGCTCGTGGGTTGTGACAGGAATAGGTGAATACAAATAGAGAAAAACATGCAGGGAATTAATGAAGTGGCAGTGATCCAGGACTGCCTTCGCGTATTATGTGTGTGTTTACATTGCGTATAGCAACCTCTGTGATCTAAGTCCTGGGCGTTGACCTGCCAAAACCACAGGGTGAAGTGGGCAATGAAAAGCATGGAGAGAAGAGAGAGTGAAGGATAGCAAAGAACCAGGAAAGAGAGGGCAGTCTGTTACTTCCCAGAAACAAGGACACTCAATGTGACTCTTTCATGAATTTTGCAGTCTGAAACAGGATCCTGAAAGGTATTGAGAATAAAAGCAAATGTACCATCCTTTCTTAAAATTTAACACAAAAAATAAGTCCACTTTTTACCCCTGAGATCATAAGCAAAACTAAATTTCTAGGCAGAAGATATTATACTCAGATATCTGAATAAAATATCAGTTTACCAGAAAGTTTTCCTCCTTCATATGCTTTTTAAAAAGTCCTAATTGTAAAACATATGTAATTCATGGTATCAATTTTCAAAACACATGTACGCTTTAAGCCAGTGGGCAGCAAACTGGTTCGTGGCTTGTATTCTTGCGCTGGAGACATCACCATAGCTCGTTTATTACTGTACTATCTTACACAACAGCCCTACAGTCCTCACAGAGCCACTGTCTAGGACAGCTTTCCCACTCCGATGATACTGCTGAGTCAACCTGCGTTTATAGTCTCAATCTGCTTGGTAACTGGCCCTTGGCAGACAGTCTGCCAACCTCTGCTTTAAGCAATTATTTGCTTTTTAAGATTCGATTCCTGAATACTGGGAAAATTCATTTGTTATCCTGAATAGTGAGGATTGTAGCAAAGGTTTACAATGAAAATGCATTATACTCAATGTATGTCACAAATACATTAATAATAAGATTTCAGAAGCAATTGGATCTAGATTCAGAAATTAGAAAAGTTTTAAAGTCCCCCCTTCAAAAAAAACCAAAATATATTAACTTCAATAAGAAAGAATAGTGGAAGAATACTCACAATCTTTCAAGAAGACTTAACCCAGAAAATGAGCCATTCTTCAGCTCGGAGATTTTATTGTTACTCAGAATCCTAAAAATAACAGAAAAAAATGTAAGTATATCACCAGCATCAATGTATCTGTGCAATTATGTTTAAATCAATGAGGAAGCCGCATAAATTATTACCCAGAACTTTTGAGATAGCTGAAAAAAAAGGAGCTTCTTCCCCAAAGTAACTAACTCAAACATGTCATCTTACTCATTCTCCTCATACTTAACTAAAAACTCGACAATAAAAAGGAGAAAGTCAACATATAATCACTCCAAGTTCACTAGACTTGCGTAAGCTGAACATTTATTTTAAAACTGAAAGCTTACTAGAAAAGTCCCTAACACCTGATCCATGAAATACTGACATCACAGAGAAAAGACTTTTCTTGGTATCATTTCAATAAAGCTAAATACACTTGTGATTTAATGACACACTGATCTACTGAAATTGTTTCCATCGGCACTCAGAAAAGCTGATTGCTCAAAAGAACTGAAAACAAAAACCCATGCTAAAGGCAGTGGAGCCTCCAGCTCTGGCAGGACTTTGCTGGGAAGAGACGGTGTGTATGTTACCTCACTTTCCCTCTAGACTCTGGGATGTTAGGCAGTTTCTGCAGCCTAAGAAGCTTAGAGGGTCGGTGAATACAATGGCCAGAGGTACGGGGGATGCTGAAAGGGCAGGAGGCCGAGGCCAGGAAACAGCTGCCAGCCCAGATGACACCCGCGGCAGCAGAACTGACCACCAGCCACTTCTACCTCACATGCATTGATCCCCGAAGCACTCCCAGGCTGGTAACAAGGAGCACCTGGCACTTGGGGCAGCTCACTCCTCATCACTGTGGGGCGTTTAGGGGTGGTCTTCATGAGGGGCTCTGCAAATGGCACACTCTAGGCCTTATAATCTAGGTATTCATTTTTATTTTGTCTTTTTTAAGGACTCTAATTTTTTAAATATTAAAATAATTAAAATGGCCAGCTGACACTTGATTTTATGTTGATATAAGTGAAACTAAAAAGCTCTTTCTTACAAGATTAACATATCAGAGCTGTGTGTGTGTGTGTGTGTGTGTGTGCTGAATTCCTAATGTAGCCTATCTGGGTTGGGCCCCCAGCTCTACTACTTTTCAGTCACACCAACACTGGCAAATCATCCCAGCTCTGCAACAGTTTCTTCAGTCGTAAGATGGGAAGAAGAGTATTTACCCCCTAAAGACTAGAAAGAAATCAGGAAAAAAAAAAAAAGAAAACCAGCAACACACTCAGTGAGTAACCATTGAGTTTCATATTGTTTGCTTCCCTCTTTCAAAATTTTGCTAAGTTAAGATGCAGGCTGCAAAGCATGCCACTACACAGCGTCCCTCCCAAAGCTGTTACTGAACAGAAACAAGCCTTCTGTCACCTGAGCAAGAGAATGCGGTGATTGGAAACATTCAGATTAACAAACAACAGCATTTTCTCCAATCAAAACCACAGAGGCTGAGGTAGTTGGCACCGGCAAAAGCAAACTGAGACCCGGAAGTGGTCATCACAGTCACTTCAAAGCAGGGCTCACCAGGGCCTGGCAGGGACGCATCGGACCTCTGACCCTAACTGTTCCAGAAAGACACTGATTCTAAGCCAACAGACACTAAATCCCACAAAAAAGAAAACTGAACACTTTATTTTAGCAGGATTTATAACAGAATAAAGAGATAAGAAGTCAGGAGGAGTTACATCATAGCATACCCGAACAACATTTTACACATTCACTACAAATGAGTCTTTCAAAGAAAATCTGGGGAAGAGGAAAATGCTCATCAATAATAACAAAACAAACAGCACAATTGATACCACTGTTTAAAAAGGACCTAAGCAAAGACAGAAGAAAAAGGGGAAGGGTAGACAAAAGTGATCATACATCACAGAGCAGGTACTTCTGAATTTCTCTTTCATTCCTTATAATCATGCGGTAACTTTTGAAATATCTGGAATAATACACTTAGCTTCAAAATATATTGTCCTAGAGACAAACATAAGAATCTTAATAATGAATGACTGAGTTAATTTTGAGCTTAATTACATTTTAGAAATAAAAGCTGAAAGGAGGAATACTGTGTACTCTGAGGTTAGATACTCACTTTACTGTTTAAAAATTTCGTCCAGTGTCTGATGCTACCATCTTAACCAAAAGAAGTACAGAGAGGAGCCGGGGATTCAGCTCCGAGGTGCTGTGCCCACCACGCCAGTGCAAAGTCCTAAGTTTGATCCCTGGTGCCAGGAAAAAGCAAAAAAGTACACAGGATAATCAGGTTCGTACTCAGAGCCAGGGTTTTTAATTGAGGCTCTGCCAGGATAAACACCTCCACAATAATTTTACTTTTCTAGGTGTACTTTAACTTCATCTTTAAGAAAAAGTGAAACTGCGTTAGTGATTGTCAAGATCCTTTTCAGTTTTTAATTTTCTGATTATTCACATATAATAAGCAAAACTGTGCTGTACAGTGCCTGAGAATTTATAACCAATTAGCCAAAACTAGGGAACAAAAAGAAAAAAAAAAAAAAACACCAAATGCCAAGTCAGTGGCATTAGGGTCGCATTTTTAAGTAGAAAGTAAAAGCCCAACACGGAAGGAGCTTATCACTGCCCGGGTGGGGACCGAGGAACTTACAGAGCTGCTTCTGAAAAGGGACTGTCATTTGATCAGCAATAAAGACTTTTGTACAATAAATGATAGATTTTATTGAGGAGCATAAAAGGAAGACATTTCATCACACTTAAAAAGTTATAACTGTAATCTTAAAAATACAGTTTACAACCTCAACTTAATATATTCAGTCGACACATTACTGAATGTTTAAGGATTGCAGAAAACAGGATCAGTATGAATAAATCTATTCTGCGGACAGCTTTTATGCTCAATTTTGAGACAGGAAACTATGGAGCTAGGGAATGCATACTATCATATATTGTTAGAAACCTAAAACCCATTCTCAATCAATATTTTTGCTGACAGGTTGGAAATTTCAAACTTTCTAGGAGGTAACTGAATGAAAAACACAAAACTTGGCCAAGTTATAAAGCTTACATATCCCCACTTCCTTCTTTCTATTTGAATGATGTTTGCACCACATGACCCACAGACTGTGGGGAAACACCACCCTGTTCTCATCTCTTGAATTCAGAAACCATAAGGAAGACCTTGGTGTCCACTGCACTCACCTGGCATGATACAAGTTAGTTCAAAGAAAAGGAGGAAAATAAAGTTAACATTATAAAGACAGCATAAGTGGATGGAATGGAAAAAATGAAAATTAAGTATGAAATGTAGATCCTAGCACGGAATGAAACCTATACCTGCTATGGCAGAAATAACTAAAAAATTTCCTTTTGAGAGGAACTGGATAATCTCCTTTGTGAGCTCTGCAGATTCAGGTCACCACTGGGAATATGTCTTGATATTAAAGACAGAAAAAATATATATATCAGATATACAAATGAGGTTATCACCGTCATGGGGTGAAAGATACGTCTGCCTGGCAGCTGTAACGCTGACCTTACTCAGAAAACTGGGCTATCTGCAGATAAAGCTAAGAATCAAGCACGGAGAGTAACTCATGACAGGACAGCAGGTCCTACATCCAGGAAGAGTGTCCTGAGACAAGAAGTGGGGAACAGATAGGGGCCATCATGAGAAGGCTACAAGGACCTTGGAGAAACTGTCACAGGAAGGAAGGCAGACTCAGAGGCCATGAATGCCTCGGATTCTCCAGAACTATGGAAAAGAGGAACAGTGACATTCAAAAACATATAATATGTTTAAAACATCTATCTGACTTCCTAAATAAGCAGTGTTAGTAGACGGATGATAAATATTTGCACCTTCCACCAAAAGAAAAAAAAAATGCCCAAATATATAATGAGCTTCACAATAAATAAGGAAAATAAATTCTCAGTAGAAAATCTGGCAAAGACTCTCAGTAGATAGTTCAATCAAAGTAAACTTTAAATAGAAGTAACCACGTTAGGAGTGGCATGGCTGCAGGCCCAGCTCCTCAGGAGGCTAGGGCAGAAGGATCACTGAGGCCAGCCTGGGCAACTAGTGAGATCGGTCTCTTTAAAAATGGATAAAGAAACACCATTAGATCGTAATCACAGAAGGAAGTACACGCGTAATCATGAAAGAATATCAATTAGAACTAAAACAAGATACTACAAATAGCTTATCAGAATGGGAAAAAAATGTGCTAATATTTTAATTTTTTTTTTAAGTACCCAGGATCAAACTCAGGACCTTGTGCCTCGCAGGCCGGCATGGTGCCATGGAGCTACATCCCTGGCCCCCTAATATTTTACATTCTGAAGGCAGAAATATTCACTATTTTCCATGAATTAACACAATCATATGCACGGTAAAAGTGCCAATGAATATATAGTATTTGCTCCATTAATTACTCATCTGGAAATTTATCCTAAACACATACTTGCACTCACTCAAAGCATATTACAGATTAAATATTATACAATTACATAAAAGCTCATAGTCAGGGCTACACAGTAAACATGCAGGTTGGTTCCAATAAGAGGAGGTTTTTTGGGATTGTTCTTCTGTCTACACAATGGAACACAATGAAAAAGGAAGACTAACTATGAGGGGAGCGGGGAGACTCGCTAGGGTTCCTCAGTTGGCATCTTATCCATGCTTCTCAGAGCAGCGACCAGCAAGGTGTTCTGGCAGCTGTCCAGTGAAGGACTGAGACAAAAATGGCCGCATTTAGGTTTCTGTGTTCCAAGATCCTTCCCAGAGGTCACAGCATCTATTATTTACTGGCCTCCGGTGGTAGAGAAATATAAATCTCAGTCCACTTTCATTTCTTCCTCTCTCTGAGGCTTACAGAACATTTTCTGATAATCTACTAGAATATGTCTAGTTCCTGTCTTCTTCCAACACTTCAATGGAAGTGTCCTACAATAAATAATATGTCCACATTTTAAGCCTCTTGAAATTAGGACCATCTTACAGTGGATATCAAAAGGAACTACAGCTGTCAGGAAAAGGAAAGGGTCATGAATATATCAGTAGTCGTCACTGTTGGCACATGCACCAACTGTGGGAGACTCTTAAGTCTGCAGCCTTAATTATGGTTTAATGTTTCGTCATTGAGGTTTTGCTGTGACACAGAGCTGAAATAAATAAAAGTTGTGTAATACATGACTGCATACGATATGGTGGTCTATGCAATTAAAAGCTGGGAAATGTTATATCTCTCAGAATTTCACATCTCAAGAGATCAGGTTTCATCACACGTCACAGACAACTATCACTAAAGCAGCGCACAGCCCTCTTAAGCAGTCAGCTAACAACACTTCGACTTTCAGTATGGTTTAGGGAAGAGAGAGAAAGGGAGAGAGGGAGAGAAAGAAAGAGAGTGGGAGGGAGAGAGAGAGAGAGGCTTGTTACAGTAACAAGTAAAAATAAAAATAAATCTGTAATATTCTTCAGAACCATCCAAACTATTTTATAATGACTAAAGATGCTAAAGAAAAAATTCAACATCATTCTTACAAAAACATTCCATGCGATTTTGACGCATGCCACATATTCCAGAAATGTCAACATGCATATATAAGGAAACACTGATAAAGAGGTAATACATTACTAATAGAAAAATCATGTAAATCTGAGTCATAAATATAAAAAAGATTTATTCATGATTTTCTTTCTGTCAGGTCTTAAATTATTTGCAAACTGTAATGGAAAAGAATGTGTGTTAAAATGACACTGTGCTGGTCACAAATGGCTAAGTGACTCAGAAGAACTCTAAATGAGAGGGCTGGGGGTGGACAGAGCACTTAAGTGGCACTTCATGGTGTGGTAAAAAGAAAGCCACTCTTTGAGAGAAACTTGCTTTTAAGAGTAATTATTATCTCTCCAGCTCCCTTGATAGCATCTGAGGATCAAAGAATAATTTAGCCTGGCTTTTCCTGCTCCATGGGCTTCTTAGTTTATCCTTCGTCTCTGAGATCTATCCTCCGCATTTCTTAATTCTGCTTCATAATTCTCATCTTAATCCCTCTGCTTTGAATTTTCAAATAATCCCCTGTTCAATTTTCCAGACCACTACTTTTCTAAGTCCTTGGTTGTTTCCATTTTGCCCATCAGAGCTTCTGCTGACCCCGAGCTGTGCTCTGTAATGTGGCAGTCCTGTGGCTGAGCTCACAGCACAGCACGCCTTTCCTCAGTCTTTCCTGTGAACTGTCCTTATATATGGATATGCTACTTAACTGGTCTGAAACTATGAATTACAATTTCCTGAAGTATTCTGTTTGAGATGGGGTCTTGCTAAGTCGTCTGAGCTGGGCTTGAACTTGTGATCCTGCTGCCTCAGCTTTCGAGTACTAGGGTCATAGCTGTACATGGCTACACTTGGCACTTGTGTTGACTTTTCACCTATCATTCCAATGGACTCAACTCAGATTACTTCTCATATGTCTAAAGAGCCTTTCAGATTGTTTGCGCATGTTTACAAACTGGGGGCTGGAATAAATCAGTGCACAACACTAAAGAGCTTTCTTTCGATAGATGAAGATAATGAATGAACAATAAAATCAGCTTTAAGTCAAGGTTCAGAAGACCCACAATGTTGAATAGGAGACAGAGAAGATCCTGGGACACTTGCAACTTCTTCCAGCTTCGGTCAGCCAGCTACGTTCTGCCTTGGTAAACTGCCCAGTTTATTTAAAACTATACTAAATGGCTTTGCTGCAGAGGTGAACTGACCACCAAGCCCTCGGAGCCAAATGGAGAACACAATCAGAGCAGCTGTTTCCATGTGATTAATTCCTGGCCGTGCGCTCTCCTTTCTCACTTCTGTTGCCATTCCCTCCAGTTTTGATTCTTGGGAATTTTTCAGGATGTTAAGAAAATTCATTTTTCTAGTTATTCTCGCTTTTGTCTCTACTGGGTTGTAAGTTCCTTTGCCATGGAGTTCCACCATCAATCTGACCCCCATCTGCTTTATGTATTCCACAGTGTCCGTCCCCAGTGCTTCTGGGTCACTGGCACCTTGCTCATTTTTCAGCCCCACTCTGGGCCTGTTCAAATTTTTTGCTGCTTCTGTATTTTCCACAGAAGTTTGGAAAGAAAAGAGAAAAGGTAAATAAACATAGCCTGATACATATCCACTTGCGGGGATGTAAAGGGCTCACTCTCTAAAATAAGAGGTCTCTTTCCTCTCTGAATGCTAAACAACTAGGAGGAAAGCTTGGCTTTTCTCCTAACAGAATTATTACTTTGAATCACAAGTGTCCCTGTTACAACAGGAATACCTCACATGTGGACAAAAGCTAAGGTCCCAGGTACCCTGTAAAATAGTCAGGGTCCCTGAGCACAGCATTTTTAAGGGTCATCGTCATCCTGGCCAACATCCAAGCACCAGACGTGCCGGGAGGCAGATGTTGTGATCTTCTGGGGAAGAACTAATGTTTTCTGCCAGGGTCACCAATCCAGCCCCACCCTCCCTCAGTGATCACGAAGGACATAACTCAAGAGACAGGGAGTAAATTCCAGAGTACAATGTACCCGAATCTGCATCTTAACACCAGGATCAGGCGTCCTAATGTTAGACAAAGTCCTCAACCTTTCAGTTAATAGATGCCTCATCTGTAAATCACCCTTCAGAATGCCAGAATTGGGAAACGTGTTGGGAACTAATGGAAAAGGACTCAAAGTAGGCCCCAAAGACTTTGTAAGAACCATACAATTGGCCTGCACTGCAGCTAAAAAATGGCCCCTCTGATGGGAGATGTGGGTTTTCCTCAGCTGTGCTTACTGGTGACCGCCAACCTGGTCAGCTACTCAGCTGCCTTCTGAGAAGGCCAAGTGCAACTGCTCCGCCATTCCTACCTCTGCCAACTGCTATAATGCCAAGGTTCACGGGCATCTTTCTAATGTCTTGACCATAATGCATACCTAACAGAAGACGCAGCATCTGGGAACAAGTCAAGATGAAGGAACATGGCTTACCGAAGTTTGGGAACACCACCATTTTCATGAACAAGAAGCCACAGAGGCGAACGAATCAGCGTCGTGAAGCTTTCTAATCAACATGCATATAGGAAGCAGCACCTGCTGGATCGTCTTACCTTCAATTAAAGGTACTTAAATCTGCTTACTTGACTATCTCTCAGACTTAACAAAACATTTTCAGTTACAATGCAGTGTCCTGCCAAACCTACTTTGCAGAAAGTTAAACTAAAGCTGTCAGCTGCCTGAGAAGCAAGCAGCACGGTGGGCAAAAGCCAGAATCCAGACCCTCAGTGTCAGAGTTCATGAACAAAAGTGACTGTGATAATTCAGTGACAGACTCAAAAAACTCTGCCCACAAACTGTTTAGAAATAAAGTTTTATTGGAACACGGGCAATAGTCACTTGCTTGTGAAGTACTTTACAGTTGCTTTCACACATTAGAGGTGTATACAGTCCCAGCAGAGGCTGAGGCCTGCACAGCCAAATTATCTGCTATCTGGGCCTGAACAACTTGCCTACAGCTATGCAGAGCAAAGGTGCTCAGCTCTTGGCTCTTGCTATACATGAAAAGCATTTATGGAGCTTTAGTCTGGCACAGTGGCACGAGGTCTGTAGTCCTCACAATGTGGTAAACAGACTAAAGGACCCCGAGTTCAAGCCCAGCCCTGGAAGCTTAGTGAGACCTTGTGTCAACAAGTAGGTGGGTAATTGTGAAGGTTTGGGTTCAAGCGCAATACTACAATATGAGGAGGAGGAGGAGAAGGAGGAAGTGTAGGAGGGAGAGAAGGAAGAGGGCTCCCCCTGGACCAACTGATTTGCAATCCTAGTTCGGATCTAACACATTTAACTTGCCAGGTGGCTGTACCACCACCCGCACTTCCATTCTCTGGGGTCTGACCACCCCAGAGGAACAAAGCATATCATGAACAAGTCCAAGGCCTCAGAGGCCAGAAAAAACAAAGAGCAACCTAGGAGTACATTCCTACTGGCATGGAGTTATTAGAGGGACATTAAGAAAACACAAAACAAAAAGAGACGAACAGCCAAGGGCAGTAGTATGCAGTAATCACAGAACTCTGGGAGGCTGAAGCAGGAGAATTACAAATTCGAGTTCAGCTGGGCATCTTAGCAACTTAACAAGAACCAGTCTCAAAAAATAAAAAAGGCCTTCTGTATATGGGGGGGATGGGGTTAGGAGTTGTAGGGAGGGAGGGAAATAGGAAAAATGAGAATCAATATATATCATGTACAAGTACAAACTCTCAATGAGGGATGTGATCATGATGTATTCCTAAAGTGTACCAATACACTCAATCTAACAAAAAAGCCTGGGAATGCAGCTCATGAAAAGGCCCTAGATTCAACATCCAGCTTGGGGCATCCAAACAGAGACAGACAGACCGAGAAAGGGGTGCGAGCCAATACCACTCAGTAACAGCACACAAAATATAAAATTCTGAAAAAGTCTGACTTGGTCCTTTCAATGTAGTAGATAAAATTAAGAAAGACAGTCACTATTAAGAAGAAAATCATGAAGAAACCTGGAGTATATACAAATGATAGCAATTAGGGGTCGGGGTACAGGCAGAGCAGCAGCCCTAACTAAGAAGGAAAGTGGCTCTGCAGTGACCAGATGGGGAGTGGGCGACAGGGAATGGGGAGTTATTCTGTGGACAGAGAATTATGCTGGAGATGACAGAAAAAGTGTGGATGAAGACATCAGAAGCAATGATTGCTAAACAACACTGTAAATATCTTTATGCCACAAAATGGCTCACCAACAAACAATTAAGATGACAAATATACATATTTTACCACATGCACAAAAAAAAATCAATGTATGGTAAACTTACTCATGTAACTTTACAAAAACAAAATGAAAACAGGAACCATTTCTTGTTTGGAGAGAGATCTGTAAAGACTATGTGTCAGGCAAATTACTTCAAGCAGTGTTTGAATATGAACTGGTTAAAAAATTCCATAATAAAGTAAGTTTCCAAACAAACAGGAAGACTGTGGGTAAATCTATTATTTATTTTTAAAACCTCTTCCACACTCTTGGCAAGGTGGGGTGCCTTCACTATAACAAGCTCAGCCTGCCTCCACAACCGGAGGTCCAACTTTAACCTTCACACAGGAAACAATGATTAAGAGTGGGACAGTGCTCAAAGGTGACACAGTGTGACAGGTGACTCGGTATTCCAGGGTCCTCAGCGTAAGGGAGGTGCCACTAATAACCGCACTAACACAACAGATGTCACCCGGGACTGGGAACACTAACTCCTTAAATGACTCATTAAATAATCTTTCAAGTTCCCAGGCATTTGTATCAAAAACTAACATCTCTTTAAAAGGCCATTATTTCCCTATTATTTTGTATTCCTTATTTAGCAGTTTCATAAATGAAAAGGAAATAACCATTTTTCTGCTTTAGCAATAAACACAGTGAGTGTACATGAGATTAAGTAGCATTTGATTGATTTAAAAACTAGTTTTTAATGCCTTACTAGGTATCTTTCAAAAATGCCTAAAAATGAAAAACTGCTTATTAAACAACATTTCATTTTATCTTACAAGCACATTCGCTCCGAGAAAAAGGAAGCCCATTTTTCAAGGTGTCTGTATATCATAAGGAACAATGGCCACAATATTTATGAATACAATAAAAGCGAGTTTATTTGGCATTTTAATCAACTGGAGTGCTTTCTACTGAGACCACAGTGAGACTCTCAAAGATTTGACTCTTTGATGTTTCAGCTGAAATTCCTAAAGATGTACCAATTCATCATTAATCTAGGTATTTGAGTGACTAGCAGTGCGCCAACCATAACACCTGGGATAAAAAACAGACCTTGAGGACTAAAGCTACACATGAATCTAAGTTCTAAGTGCCATGAACTCAGTGCTCAACCGACCCAGAGGGAATACAGAGTGTAAATGGTGTGAAAGGGGAAACACTTCTCAACTATGGTGTCAAAACAAGAAGTGAGGATTATAATAAAAGGCAGGCAAGAAAGAGAAAACCCTTTAAAAAAAAAAAAAAAGACAGGGTCTCGCTTTGTAGTTCAGGCTGGCCCTGAGCTCAGCTGTAAACTCACATCACAGCAATCCTCCTGCTTCTGCCTCCCGAGTGCTGGGATTACAGGTGAGAGACACCACACCCGGCCCTGGGTATGTGGTACTGATTGCTGCTGGGCGTGAGTCTCCACGCCCAGTATTTTATGTGGTTACTGGGGGATCGAATCCGGGTCCTTGCACTTGCAAGACAGGCACCAGAACCACTGAGCTAGATCCCCAGCCCGAGCTATGTTCATTTTGTACTGCTGCACAGAAGTTCACCGCAAATAGCTCATGGGTCTGTAGGTCAAAAAGCCCAGCAGGCAGAGAGTGTGTCTTCTGATTGTTCAGAACTGGCCCAAGAGAACCTGGGATCAACAGCTCATCCACTCCTGAAGTCAGGAGGGAAGGGGAGAGAAAAAGAGGCAGGCAACAGGCACAAGCAGCTTGTGCTCTAGCCGGAGGTGACAGCATCCAGGAAGAAGCCTGGGAAATGACCCTGCAGCCTGTCCTCACAGAAAGGAGTACAAGGTCCACGTATCAGTCATAAACGTCTTGTTTAACAGTGAAGCAGTTAAAATTCACGAGGGCAGTGCTAACACTAGAGGCCAACAAACTTCCTGAAGCACCAGACATTTCAGGCTTGGTGGGCCAAGAGGCAAGCAGTACTTCTGTAACAAGACAGAAAACAAATATTCACCAAGGAGTGAAAAGACTCCACAATAACGTATCCATTTTACTGCAGCAGTTAGCGAAGAGCCCTCCTCGACCAAGCTGCAGCTGGCTCCTCCGAGCCCCTTCTTGTGGAGCCCTCCAATCGGAGCTTCTTAGCTTGTGCTTACAGGGCCAGTTTTAGAAAAACGCTGCTAAGTTAGAGAACCATTTTACCTTGATACCTAATGCCTCCCACATCTGACTAGATTCCTAAGACCCTGACCTCCCAGATGCTATGACTCCACCCCCCCGCCCCAGCCCCAGGCACAGCAACCATCCCTGCTCTGCTGTCTACTCTCAGTAAGTTCCTCTCCACTGACCCATCCCACCTGACCCGTCCCAGCTATAAACCCCAATTGTTCTTATTCTCCCTGAAGCTAGGTCCAGTCTCTCTTTGCTACTGCAACAGGTCTGGCATCTCTCCCAACAATCTAGAAAAAAGTATTCCCTGCTGTTTTACCAAGTGTCATCCTAACTCTCTCCTTACCGTATTGGTCAACTACTGCAAAGAATGGGTTTCTTTCTATTAACAGGAAGGGGAGATAAAATCTTCAAGCATTAGATCAACTTTAAATGGAAAAGCCCTTCTCAGCCGGAAGGCTGTGTGGCCCTCAGCAGGCGGGAGAGCTGTCTGACCCTTGTTCTGGACAGCATACAGCTTACAGAAATAAAACTTGCTAAGAAACCTTAACACATGTATCCCTCCAAGGCCCTTCCCAGGACAGCTTCATAGCACTACAAGGAAACACATTTAGCATGAGGGAAGGGGAGGAGAAGTGGCAATGCAGAACTGGCTGGACAAAACAAAAACAGAACAACTTCCAATTTCGTTGAGTGTAGTGAGGAGGAAAACAACTGGAGACAGATTAAGCCACAGAAACTCCTCAGCTGTATAATGTTAGGCGCATTATAGCTTTCAAGATGTTAAGCAAGTTTGGTTCAAATTTGTCTCCACACTTGAGTGATGTAAAGTTTGGCCCAAAGCAGCCTCAGTGTATACTGAATTGTGACAGTCTGCTGTGCAAAGTGTAAACTAAGAGGGTGTTGGGAACCACCCTGTTTGGGAATTGCAAGGTCAAAATTGACCAGGACTTCCTGCCTGCAGATGGACTTTGGACTTGACTCTTGTCTTCATCTCCGGTAGCAACAGGGACTCAATGGTCCCACATGCTGTGATGCTTCAGGGCAGAACTGCACTGGATCTCCCCCTTCTCAACGACTATTGATGACATCTGCCTTGCCCGGGGAATCCTCATCTACATAACTGCTCTAGGACTATTGTTGGTGTGGCCCTGCCTTTCCCGGTATTTTGTAATGTAGAAAATAAAGGGTGTGGTAGGCTGGGGTCCAGAGTCCTGGCAGTCCAGAGTAGCATGGATCAGACCCAAGCTCAGTTTTCTCTAAGTCTCATTTCTGTCTAATTATTAATTATTTCGCCGTGTGCCATTAACTAACAGGAGACTAGAACTTAATGCAAAAGTTCTAGTTACGTTCCCTTCCCCTGTTTACTACAAGAGTGTACCTAAGCAATCAGTCTCAGCCAATCACAGTGGCTGAATGTCCAGCCAATCAGGGTGAAGCGTTAAGACCCTTGAGAGGTGGGGCTCTTCTACCAAGCCCTATGAGAAATATGATGTGCCCCAAATTTGAAAACTCCCAGTGTATGCCACATCCTACTACTTTAAAAAAAATTATCCTACATAACATTATACATTATTATCAATAAACTATGAAGCAGAGCTTAACACTAATATGATATTCAAAAACTAAAGAACACTTTTTCATTTTCACTTTAAAAGATAATTTTCAGTTAATTTTTAACTAGAGTAGACATTTATAAGAGTCAAAGATAAAAGCTGTCTAAGGCAATTAATTATTTTGGAAATAGATAAAGAGAAAAAAAGGACTTGTCTTTCTTGAACAAACTGACTTCGAAGAAGCCAAGTAATCGACCAAGAAGAAATTTCTTTACAAATGTATCAAGCTTATAAATGAAAATGCGTGATAAAATTGCAGTATCATCATGTTGGGAGCACCAACAACAGCTTTGATTTATCAATGATATCAAAAGCTATTAAACAGTTTTTTGTTTTGTTTTGCTGTCTGGTCTTTGTGGAGACTAAACCCAGGGCCTTCAGAGTCTCCTCTCCTTCCACTCAGACAAGGTCTTACTCAACAGTTCTGGCTGGCCTTGTAATCGCAACTGAATGCCACACTGCCTCAAATTCATAATGATCCTCCTGCATCAGCTTCCTAAGCGGTAGGATTACAAATGTTTACCACTATATCCAGGTTTTTAAATTCTGAGACAAAAGTCTGGTTCAATTGCCCAGGGTGGCCTCAAATTTGCAGCCTTCCTGCCTCAGCCTCCAGGAGTGCTAAGATTATGCATCTGCAAGGCCACATTGTCAAAACACTTTTTAAAAGATTATGTGCCCCTTAAATATGGCTAGACAGTACATCCCCTCCTTGTGGAAGTCACACTGAAATCTGAAAAGTGAAAGTGGTATCTCAGAAAGTCAACTGACTTTTCTCATTGAGTTTGTCCTTTGGCCATGACAGCACACTGGCTATGAGGATGGGCTCTGAGGTGCATCTGGTTGCCTGAGCTGGAATCCTGGTTAAATTGTCCTAAGCGTGACCTCAGGGAACTTAATGGTCTTCTAAGCCTCATTTCCTTGGCCTGGAATCCAGGTCATCAGAATGAGCCCATTAGGGAACTTCGAATAGGACAAACACACTTCTAACACTGTCAGACAATCTGGCAACCTCAGCAAATATCCCACCTATTATTATTAGACCTTACTTCCAATGGCTAATCTGTTTTTTCTTACTCATTACAGCAGTTCTTCATATATAGAAACCTGCATTTCCCTAGGAGAGTCACCCAAATGGCACAAATGCTGGCAGACATTATCTGGATATCCTCAGGCAGAGAAAATCAAAAAACTAAGGAGAACAAATCAATACTTTTGACAAGAATAGAACTTACTACTCGGTATAGAATCTGAATAATTCCACAAGCAAAACATCCTTTTGAGACCTTTTATACAATTAGGCAGATGAACAGCTCTTTCACAGCAGCTACTAAAGTTTTATCTCAGCCAGTAAAGAATCTCAGACTTACAAAAGGCCAGTAAGAGACTTTTAGCTGTAAAGCTGGAGAAACAGTGCAGCTGGTAGCAGAGCTGTGGGCTTCCACCGCCGCTGGCTCTGGCATGTGATGGCACCTGTGCTGCGGGCTCACATCCCACCCATGTCTGATCGCCACGCAGCCCTGGCACTTTTCTGAGAAACTCACACACACTCCTGCACCTACGGCTAACTCACCAGAGTGAACATACAAAAAATCTATTTGTCTCACTGGTTCCACGGCAGAAACCAAATTAAAGGCAACAATGGCTCTGGCTGGAGTTTTACACCTCCTGCGAGGCGCATGACTGGGAACTGGGCTCCCCACCTGAAAGAGAGCTAGGAGTGGGCTGGCTCAGGGGGCTCACATGCAAAAGAAGTAGCCAGCCTCAACATGGATTCCGCAGTCAATATATGGTACCACGGGCAAAATGTAAAAACTGGAAAAATGCAGTCAAGAAAAATAAATGAGTGATGCACAACCTGCAGGATGTACACAAAATCTAAAATTAAAAGAAAAATGGGCCTTGTGTACCAGCATCAAGGATACCTTCAATATAGTCTTTGTTCCATAAATTTATGAACACTCTGCAGACACATCAGGTGCTGAAAATTTCAGGCACGTAGGC
>PVIR01005021.1:0-74965 GCA_004026965.1 Petromus typicus | reverse complement strand
GTGTGTGTGTGTGTGTGTGTGTGTGTCTGTTATTGAGTATTTATTTCTCTGTTACTGTTACTTAGTTGAAGTTGATATGCTGATACACTATATATCTCTTAATACATATACTATATCTAATGATATATAAAATATAAAAGGAATCTCTAATTAACTTTATAATTATCTTGCATTATTAAATTCTTTGAAGTCATATTTTATGCTTCATTTGTTATTTTAAAAATAGACATAACATGGCCTAGAACATGAAAAAAAAACATAATACTTCATTTGAAAAGTCTAATTCTAAAAAGAATTTCAAATAACTTATATTTTACAATAATTTTTAAAATTAAATTAACTAGTACTTACTACTCACACATTCATGGGGAGGCTTTTAAACAGGCAGTATTTTAATCCATCATACTTATGATAAAGCAAATATATAAGGTAAGTACTATTTTTTAACTTAAATAAACATATAGTTTTTCAAGTTACCAAGATCACATAAAGAATAGTATGTGAAGTGAAATCTAAAACAATACCTCAGGACATCTTGTCCATAATAGAAAAGTTAGAGCATAGTCTTATAAATATTAAAGTGGAATGATTTCATTTGATCATCATATAAACAATTAATTTTTCTTCTTTATGTGTGTTTGCATGGGAATTATATTTACCTGAAACACCTATAATTGATACAATACCATCTGTCATTTTGAAATTTGAGTTGTTTCTCTAATAATATGATAAGGCATCTTCATACTTTGAAATTATTCAACATCATCACTGTGATGAGCTCCATATGCAATGTGTGATTTGGTTGGCTTTTAAATCATTACATACTATCCATTATCTGTACAATCAGTAGTTTACAAAGTCTATAAAATATTAAGTTCATAAAGTTTGAGAACCAAAACAAGCATTTAAAGTTTGAAAATAATTTCATGTATATATAAATAATAACACAATGAATATCTTGTCAATCAATGTTTCATTGAGTTTGTTTTTTGTGTTAGAAATTTCAAAGTATATTATAGTCAAATGACTACATGCAAATTCTACATAGATGTATGTCATGAAATATGTACCTCCAACATACATAGACTCAAAGGTTGATTTTATAGGATGTACAGGTCAAGTTATAATTAAATATAGTAGTGGAGAATATTTTGGAAATTGAAAATGTATAAAAAGAAAGCACAAGAAGTAAAAGCCCCATCTGTCATATAAAATACATTATAATTCTGATTCCTTTTAAGATATTCATTTCTGATTTATTTTTATAATCTTTAGCAGAATAATTGTATAATTCACTTAATACTGTGCATATTCTCCTTATAATTAAAAATTATCACCAACTAAATTATTACATTCAGATGATATACATTTTTATCATTATTATTTTATTTATGCCTACTTGTTGATAGAAGTTTGCTTAACCATAGTTATTGGAAATTGAATTGACAAACATTGCATTATATGGTTTTAAAAATTAACTACGAAGCCAAATACTTAAAATCCTTAATTTGATAAGCTCACAATGTTACTGGAAAGCAGTTAATATATACATGTTATTTATTTTATCTAGTTTAACTTCCTGTAAAAAGGTGAAAGTCACTATGTAGATGACAGGGCTGGCACAGAACGTACAGAAAGAAGGCTGCTGAAAAGAAAGATAGTTGATATTACAACTGTTATGTTACAATTGGAAAGAAAAGCTATGTAAGCTATGATGATGTTTACAAAAAATGAGAAACATCATACCTATAAGGAGAAGTAGCCCAAATGGAAAACATGAATACGTAATTGATATGACTTGTGTACTGCACACCCGCACACTGCAAAAATAATCGCATGGTGTCGCCACCATTTGCTCATTTAGAGAAAATTTCTGGCAAGAAGCATATAACATCTAGACCAATTGCTCATTTTCCAGCTTCAAGTACCTGAGCCTAATACAGAGCATTACTGAAATAAAAGAAATAACAAAATAAATTTCTGACTTGCTAATGACAATCCTCCACAAGGTTCATATAGCCATATTGCTGAAAACAGCTTTTATCTGGATGTTGCCTCTCTAGTTAACTTGCTGTATTTTGTTTGTAAATGATAAAATTCTTTTTTTTTTTTTGGTTTTATTGACTCAATATTTATTTAATTTTTATACTTTCTAGATTTGATTTTGGTAGGGTTTTGTTGTTATTTTGTTTTTTTAAATTTGTTTATACTTAGGTTATATCTTAAGGTCTATTTTACATCCCGTACAGATAATGTAGCTGAATTCTATCCACTGGGTATAGCACTGAATATTCATTGTCTAATATATGGTATTTTTTAATTAACTTCTTATTAATTCTAATCAAAGAGTGACACAGAGGCACCTGTCAATAGTCTTAGGAAGAGATAAGTTCAAGGGAAGTTCATTTGCATTGTAAATACAAAAAAGTGAAGTTTCAGGGGCCGGGGAGTTAGCTCAGTGGTTCCGGCGCCTGTCGTGCAAGCGCAAGGGCCCGGGTTCGATTCCCCGGTAACCACATAACAATACTGGGCAGCAACCAGTACCACATACCACAGTGCCGGGCGTGGTGGCTCACGCCTGTAATCCCAGCACTCGGAAGGCAGAGGCAGGAGGATTGCTGTGATGTGAGTTTGAGGCTGAGCTCAGGGCCAGCCTGAACCACAAAGCGAGACCCTGTGTCAAAAAACCTAAAAAAAAAAAGTGAAGTTTCAAAGAAAAAATATAATCAATATATGAGGTATATTTCTGACAGATTGCAGGACTCTGGGTGCAGACTGACTTTTCTAGCTGATTTAGAGCTGTGATACTCCAGTTTAAGAAACAGAAGCCACTACTAACTGGATCAAAACTGGAGCCACTACTAACGAACTGAGGCTCTTCGTTGCTTTTGCTGATATTGCTGCTTCACGGTAGTACGTGTTCTTGCTTAGGTCGTTGTCTTCCGCCTCTAAACCGTAGGTTCCGTCCCAGTTATTTTTTGAGTGAACTTGGTGTTTGTAAATGTAGCTCCAGCATCAAGGAGAACAAACTAATATGTTTTCTTACTCAATAAATGTGAAACAATGCATCGATTGTAAACACTATTACCTATTTTTTACTTCTTAGACTCAATTTGTTGAATAAAATTAAGAACCTGAATAAGTCTCTATCAAACCTTCAGCAAAAAAAAAAAACCGAAGGTTCAAGGAATGCTCAAATATACTACTATTCATTAACATAGTTCTTGAACTCTGCAAATATCAGTAAGACACAGAAAAATCATTATTAATTAAAAGTAAAATAATCACTTTACAGACTCTGCTTTGCGTGCTTCACGGGCTACAGTAAAAGCTCACAAAAATAGGCCGTAAAATGAAGAAGGGACGCTCCTTCCCTCGGATGCGCTGCACTTCCAGGTTAACAGTGGTGGATCTGGGTCGAGGCAGCTGCACTTTCCTCCACTTTGAGGCTTGGTGAGGGGACACCAAAATATTCAATAAACTAAGTTGTGGGAAGGAATCATGGGAAAAATGTCTCTGCTTTTTTCTCAAGGAATCATATTTAAAAGAGCAATTCATTTTTATATTGATTTTTAAAATGGCTCACAACAGATTAATAATGCATAAACACATAATGGTATAGGCTTATTTTAATATTCACCATTTGTTTTATTATATTTCCTTTTGAAGTTTTGCATTGAACTAATCAATTTGCTGCATTTCCTACATAGGAAAATTCAAAATAGTATCAGTCAAATTCCGTGTTTTCAGTCTACATAAGAACTATAACAAGGAAGCAGTAGAATACTGACTTTTTTATCAATTGTTACTTTAAGAATGCCATATTACTCATGTTTATGTATGGTTCAGAACAATTTTGCGGTTGTAACTTAGCATGGAGTTAAATGTGAAGAACGCTACATACATGGTGGTGTATAACACGGGTGGTTAACGTAGAAGGCAATCCAAGAAGTGAATCCCCAATATAGTGCACAACCCTGCAGATTAAACACAACAAAATAGAAGTTATGAAAGATACAGTTCCACACTACCATACACATTAATATCACACATGGCAACATTTTCTGAAGGAGGTACTGTGTACTGACTAAGCTGGATAAGTAGAATACTTTTATCTCCAGGGCCATAGCAACGTAAATTACTTTTGTATAGTAAGGGAAGAAGTGCTTTCCTATGCTCTCCTCCTGTTGATGTGTATTGATACTTGAGACCCCGGCTACATGTACTCTTTATTTTAGCTTTTCAAGAATGTCTTTGTAGAGCCGGGGATTTAGCTCAGTGGTTCTAGCACCTGTCTTTCAAGTGCAAGGACCTGGGTTCGATCCCCAGTAACCACATACAATACTGGACGTGGAGACTCACACCCAGCCGCAATCAGCACCACATACCACAGTGCCAGACATGGTGGCTCACGCCTGGAATCCCAGCACTCGGGAGGCAGAGGCAGGAGGATTGCTGTGATATGAATGGGAGGCTGAGCTCAGGGCCAGCCTGACCCTGTCTCAAAAAAAAAAAAAAAAAAAAAAAAAGAATGGCTTTGTAATCAAGTAAAACTATGAACAAGGTACTAAAAATAATGATATTAGTAAAATATATTCTAACAGTACACAATTTAACATTTGAGATATGTAATCATCAGCAGTGACATATTCTGATTTATTAGAAAAGGAAATGTACTAGAGTTAAGACTATCAGGCAATAGCAGCCTCATCTTAGTTCGCTGTGCAAGTTGTAATACGTTTTGATGAAAAAAAAATGGTCTAAATGATTTCTGAGCTCTCAAGATTCTTGATATTAAAATAACAATAGAATAGCCACTTTGTTGAAATTTTAAGAAAAAGACATACTTGTCAAGGAAATAGAATTATTTGTAATGGTATGTACTTTTTGGAATATAAACCCTTACACTGAACATGATTTTAAACTTGAACTGAAAAATTGAAGTAAAAGTTGCTAACTAAAGTACATTTCCTATCAATTTCTTGTTTTTCAGGGGTATTTAAATACTGGGAACTGGTATTTGGAAGAGCAAATACACTGTTATCATAGTGACAGCTACCATAGATGTACGGAGTACAATGTCACTGCCTTTACCATTTTATGGTAACTCATAGGTGATGCTGGAATGGCACAGAAAGGATCTGAGAAACACTCTTGGAATGCCCAATTCTGCAGCAGCATCACGGCCGGGGTGCTCTGCAGCCAGGCTATGGGGGAGCCCCAGGGAAGCAGCCCCACTCTGAGAGGGCATCTCAGGGTCAGAGTGTCCAGCACACCCCGCCACCCTCACACAGGAGGGGTAAGAGCAATCGCCCGTTCAGAAAATAGTCTACCATACACAGCATCAATAATAATTTAAAGTACAAAATAAATCAATGCCCACCTTTACCAAATTTTTCAAAGGTGTCTGTCCTGCAGAAACTTTATGAACAAATACAGTTTCCAAAATATACCGCAGGTAGTGTACGCAATGACAGAAACATGCCAAACTACAATGAGAAAAGGAAAGAAAGTGTCAAGTTTTGGTTCCATCCAACTCTTGGCTTGTCTAATGAATGAGATATTTAGATATTTTATTAGGATAGAAAATTATGGTAGGGCATATTATTGCTGATAATCTGATATATTACCCTAGACATTTTAAAAAAAATATTTTACAATCAATGTTATTTTTTATGAGACTGCAAATTTCCTCCTTGTGTTAGAGAAGTAGTTTATCGTGCCAGTCATGAACTGTTACACACACACCTGCCCCAGGAGTAGGTGTGAATACACTAACTGCAGATGTGTTCACCCCAAAATGCCTCAAGATGAAAGGACACCATTTACAAGTTTTAAAAACATCCAAAACCTACTTTGAATGCATTTGACATTTTATAATATACAGAATAACTTCTTAATTGCCTGGGTGGCCTTTAGCAAGTACTAAGATTGTAAAAGTCTGAATTTCATTTTCTATGCACTCCTCACGCGGCATTTAATTTTTATTTTATTAGCTACACTTCGCCTTTCTTCCAAGTATGTTTGTCATTGTGTTCTAAGCTACCACATTTCCTTGCCATGTTTGCATAATGACTCTTAAAAATAAATGTGAAATGTGATTTACAGTGATATATTTTTCATTAAGATCTGTTCCTATTTGCTCTTTGGAAAAGGTAAAAATTTCAAAACCTTTTTCACTATTAAAATACTAGGTATGAATCTAAGATGGCATATTTTAACAGGTTGAGTATGAAAATCAGTATGTAATTTATTCAGTAAAAATGGATATCGAGCTTATCAGACTTTTTCAAAATGAATTAATGATTTTAATGGCAGTGGCTTTGTAAAAACAAAAATAAATAAACACTAACCTAGTAAATAAGAAACAAATCCATTATTATTTATTTTATAATAATAAATATGTATACATGTAATTGTGCACATATTACATGAGATATCATGCTCCACATGATGTGTACATTTACAACTAATGGATTTAGAAAAAAGGTAAAATAACAAGAGATATAGTCGTCAGCAGGTCTGGTTAACACAGCAGAAAGATCAGAAAAAGCAAAGATCCTGATGTGGAAATTTGTCCTGTAATTTCCATAAATTAATAAGGTAGTCGATGGCTCCCAGCTTCCTGCTCTTGGGGAAGCAGTAATAACATAAATATAATATGATATAAATTTTTGTGAGAAAATAGAGAATTTAGGTTAAGCCTACCTAGTAATGTAAGCAAAGCTTAAGTAAGAATTCAGGTTCAAGCTATTCAAAAGTAGATCATCTGTGGGTTTTGTATTGTCCACAGGACACAAGAGGTCTGCTCGGCAGTGCAGCGGGAGCTCAATCAATGACCGGCCTCATGCCACAAGGCGCACCACCAACTCATCTCGTTTTACTCTAAAATATTATTATTCTTTATTATTCTTTCTAATTACGGCTCACTTCCTATAAAATGTTCTTTTTTCCTCCTGCCTATTGCTAAGCTAACTGTGCATTCATAAAGAGGAGTTGGTTCAGTTATCTTTTCCAATCATAATATTTGAAATGTTCATATATTTTATTGATTAAGGTTCAAAATATAAAGGATAAGAAAGGAAGCACAGCTTCAAGTGTATGCAGGGCAAGGAAAGTAGGTAGCCAAGTTTTAGCAGGAGGAGAGGAAGGGCACATTTATGGAACAAGTTAATGTTCAGAAAATACCTCATCAATCGAGAGGTCCTGTGTTGAGTAGTTCCTTAAATAATTGAATATGGAGCTGGAGTCACACACAGAAATCAGACTTTCACATGACTTTACCTAACACACACTCACACACACACACTCACACACACACACACACACACACACACACACACACACACACACACACACACTTTTGAGACCAGGGGGTGACATACACATGTAATACTAGCATTTGGGAAGTGGGAGCAGGAGAATCACACCGAATTTCAATCCAGTTTCATAATGAGGTCAAGGCCAGCCCGCACTATAAAGCAAGACTCTGTCTCAAAAACAGTATGTATTATTTGACATGGTGATACAAGTAAAAATAATTTTGTAAAGTTAACATTTTAATGTGTGACAACAGGTTTTGGTATATGAAACTTGAATTTAATCTTGAATGATTATATCCTGAAGCCTTGAAATGATTTCTGTGAATCTTCAGTAAATTTCAAAGGTAGTTTGTGTACATGAAATTCCATATAAAAATGATATATTTGGAAAAAGTTCACACCAACACTTTCTACTAAGCATGATCGGTTTGTGTTAAGAATAGTAACTAGAGTCAGTCAGTTTCAGGATGCTGCTAAAAAGAATTCCATTTTTACGCTATACCAAAAGACTGGTTCATGTTTTATATCTTTTTCTCTAAAAACCTAAATGGGTGCTATTACCTTATCATTCCATGTCCTCAGCTACAGGCTATTTATAAATGAATTAAACATACCTCTTCACGTAAGGGACAGAAATAATTTAATGTCGTGAGTTTTGATAAGCCCACAGTCTCCATGACTCCCCACCTAGTCACCCTAAACCTTTTTTGCCCTCCTATAATTTCCTGAACTACTCTATACCACAGATCATTTTCATACGGAAATTTCACAGATTCAGTAGCTGAAATCTAATTCAGCCCTCAAAAGCCGTGGAGAAAGTTTTAATGTTCCTTAGTCATCCGGAAGCATTGACTGAAGTCCGATTCTCCCCTTCTCCCCATCAGACTTCCCAGCTGAAATGCATGTGGCCGCTCGGAGTCTCTGCCCGTTCAAGCATTCCACTGGTATTTTGTGCAAGTCAGGTGAAGAATTAAGCAGTAACAAGAGACCAAACTTCTGAATGAGTCCACCAGAAAAGTTCAACCCTAAAGAGGGAACCACAAAACAGGATTCTGCGAACACACAATTTCCGAGTACTGAGCTGCTCAGAGGGAATTCCACTGAGCAAGTTCTCTTGTTGGAAGGAGTAGAGTCACTGGGCTCACTAAGAAACATCATCCTCTCCTATTTCAAGGTTGAATAATAGAACCGAGAGAAGCAATAAAAGTCAGGCCGAGATGGTACCAGCGACACCACTCATGAGTAAGGAGGGTGTCGATGGACTTCAGTCTGACTAAGAGAAAGGGCCATTTGTTCAGATGAAAAATATAACAGCAAAGTCCTCCATTTTCTAGTATCCACAGGCCTTAGCATTTATATTTTTTTCTTAATTAATCTGGACTATTCTGTAATGTATGATGTTTCATCAATTTCTGTGTTCTCTTAACAATTTTATATCCCAACAGCCTAATGTGACATTTTAAGTACACACATTTGCTTTTTAATTTGACAATTTTTTTTTTTTTTGAGACAAGGTCTCGCTTTGTAGTTCAGGCTGGCCCTGAGCTCAGCCTCAAACTTACATCACAGCAATCCTCCTGCCTCTGCCTCCTGAGTGCTGGGATTACAGGCGTGAGCCACCATGCCGGGATAATTTGACAATTTCTTACATTTTACTTTTACAGCACACCAAACAAAATTGTACATAACTCTTTGATAAGTGTCCTGTTCTTTTTATTTTAATTATGCCCTACTTCATAGAGTTGCTTGGCTTTGGATTTTGAATTATAAAAGTAGACCAAAAAAAATTTTTTTGTTTCCTCTTGTTTTGGAAGTGATTATATTTTCTACTGAAACACAGCCAATCTTTTTTATCTGTTTGTCTAAAATATTGAAGATTGGAATCAAGGTTGTCACACTGAGCTACATGCCTACCCCTGTTTTATGCTATTTATTTTGAGACAGACGTTCACTAAATTGTCCAGGCTAAGTTTGAACTTACAGCACTCCTGCCTCATTGTTCAGAGGTGCAAGATTACAGGTGAGTGCAATCATGCTGGGTTTTACTAGAGATTTTTAGACAAGTATTTTTATCTTGGCCAAAACATCATGGCTTTTCAGCTTTTTAGATTCAGCATTCTTTCGAGGACACTTCTGAATTTCTCAGTCTACTTTCTTTACTGTGGTCGATATTACTTACAATACCTCTATTTGAGCTATACCTAATAGTTCCATGTTTCTTAAGTTGTAAGTTTCGCCTGCGTGCTATTTGTGGTTCATAAGATGTACGTTCCTATAATGGAGCCAGTTTTATAAGCTTTATCTCCAACTTTTACTAACAGAGTCTTCTTACTACAAATGGTCTCCAGGTTACCATAGCTGCATGCATAATTTTGACTTTACTATGATGTAAATATCTTCCACAGTAAGTACAGTTTTATGTCCAGATGTGAATTTTTGTCTTTTCCCAGGCTAGGAACGTATAATATGAAATTCTTCTGATTCTGGGCAGAGGCTGAAGCCACGGTTCTGAAGACCCTCTGGAATCCGATCCTCTAAGTGCTGTGTTGCCGCACTCTGACACCCCATACCTGAGGCATGATGAATGCCTTTCGCACCCGAGAGGGACAGCGAAAATAAATAACTCTCCAGCATATTCTGTGCGACTGTTACTTACTGGACCACTGGGTGGCGCCATCTTCTCGTGCTCGCTTTCATATCGTATATATTGGAAATCCTCAAGTAAAACAGGAGATATATTAGCAGAGGTCCTGTGTATTCGGCCAGAAATACCTGAAAATAAGAAGGTTCTTTAAACAATAAACTTCTGCAGGGTTTTTAAAAGGCTGTCTTGTATTTTTCACCATTTATCTAGTGCACGATTTGGGGACATGATTGGGGACACGATCAGGTATACAGTGATTGTTTTAAGGAAAGAAAACAGGTGTTTATACAAATAAATCTTCCTTAGAAGAAACAGCTTAGTGCTAAAAGAATGGGTTTATTATTTTTAATACATATTTTTATTTAAATTTATTATTTAAAATAAATATTGAAATTTTAAATAAATATTATAAGTATAAAATATTTTACTTGACAATGTACTATTTTAAACATATTTTCTATGTTTTCTTAGCCCACCACATACCTTTCGTCTATATTTCCTGCTACTGACTGGAATGTGCTAAATCATGCATTTTTGTTTGCTTTCCTGTACCTTTTTCACTGTTTTTCTTCCCAAGGTTTTTCTATCTTTAACCCCATTGGTTTTACATTCCTTCCCATTGAAATAATCCAGCCGTTGCTTCCTGAAGTCGTAGCGTCAACTCTAATGAGTCTGGTCGTGTAGAGAAGAGGCACAGTTTGTGAACACAAGAGCCTGGGGCGATCTGATGTGTACAGAGAGACGCCTGACCCCCAGGACACTGTCAAGATCTAAAAAGTAAGCTAGGAGCAAGGCGGTGTGATCGCGGAAAGATTAATTAGCTGACCAGTTTTCTGACAGGTTTTTTGGAACGTGAAAAATGTTTATTATTTGATTCTGTTTGATTCCAGGTTAAAGGCTCTCTGGAACATTCAGACAGTGAAAGAAATATAATTTTATGCTAAGGGATTAAAGAGAAGAGAAAATCCAGACACAACAAAAATAAATTTGACTGTTACTATTTTGCTTTGTCTTCACCCTTTTTCAGCATTTTCAGAGGGAAACAAATTGAATTTTCACAATTTGATATTTTACCAAATGATAAAGAATCATTTGAAGCTCGGGTAAGGATTTGTACCTACTATATGATTTAAAGGAGTAGTATATATGTGTATTTTTATATACTTGCACAGACATATAATACAAGTGTATAACTTAGTTTTACATAATGCTACTTACATATGCAGTTCTTTTCAGTGCTAATTCTGTCTTTTGATAATATCTAAATGTAAAGAAAAACTTGAGAGGCCAAAGAAATAAAATATCTCATCAATTTATGTAAAAGCAAGTCTATCTTTGTGATTGTATTAATTCATTTCTAACATCATATAAGATTTACGAGGAGTATTTGTTATTTTCAAATGTCTAATGAAGGAATTTAGTCAACATGCTGAAATTAATACTATATAAAGTTTAAAATATAAATTTTAACTTCTGATCTATTAAAGTCAAATTTGGGAAAGTTCTGTACCAGAAGTTATCAAGATTAAGAACCGCAGTGTTACAGCTTATGTCTAAATGTACCCCATCCTCATGTGGCTGTAGGTAGGGCTTCTCAGAGGTGGCCAGGTCTCAGTGTATGACGCTGGGATTAAGGGCGTGATGCTAGACTTGTGGAGTGGATAATGGAAGTCTCATGCTAAGTGTGGACGTTGTCAGTCAATCAGTTTCCTGCATGGATGAAATAAAATGGGGGCATAAAGAAGGCTTCTGCTGCTGCAGCTTGCTGATCACTGCCTTCTGCCTGCCATGCCAAGAAGAGTCTCTTCTGTGGGGCCCCTGTGCCATGTTGCCCTGCTTCAGAGCCAGCTGAGTGTGGACTGAAATTGCTACATACTGTAAGACTAAAATTCCTCCTCCTTTAGCCACTCACTAGACCTTTAGGTAAACACAAAATGAATAAATATTACATTGTTCATTTATTTTATAATTGAAATAGTGATGGTGAAGACATCATTGATGATGCACGATGGATGTTCTCACTGGCATTTCACTACTTATTATTTTTCAGTTAATGCAATGGTGCTCGAAACTCAAAAGAAACCAAGTCCTAAAAAGTTCAGCAACTGAGAAGGCTCTCCAGACCTCAGTACTTAGAGAATGATAGAGTCTAAAACCTGTTTTACTCCAATTGGTAAGCATTGGCCACATAACAAATTTATAGAAGTGAAGAACTGATTGGCTATTGCTTCATGTTAGGGCAAAGAGAGAGTAAATACATGAGGCTAATACAGCAGCTCTCTTCCAGTTAAGAAACAATGCATGAATTTTACACAGCAAACTTCTTAGACCTCTGTCTATTTCTCTCTCTCTCTCTCTCTCTCTCTCTCTCTCTCTCTCTTTCTCTCTCTTTCTCTCTCTGTCTTGCTCTCTCTCAGGAACTTAAAAAATGTTAGAAGTAAAAATCTTTATTTAATAGTTCATATTATGAAGATTATTGTTATCATATGAAGTTTTGATTCTGTGTTTAAATGAATATTGATGCAATTTTACTCAATAAAAATAGTAAAGAGTGGTGAAAATACAGAAATCTTAATTTTTTTTTTTTTTAAGGTTTTTGGAGACAGGGTCTCACTTTGTGGTTCAGGCTGGCCCTGAGCTCAGCCTCCAACTCACATCACAGCAATCCTCCTGCCTCTGCCTCCCCAGTGCTGGGATTACAGGTGTGAGCCACCACGCCCGGCACTGTGGTATGTGGTACTGCTTGCTGCTGGGGTGAGTCTCCACACCCAGTATGGTATGTGGTTACCGGGGATCAAACCGGGGTCCCTGCGCTTGCAAGACAGGCGCCAGAACCACTGAGCTAACTCCCTGGCCCCCCAGAAATCTTAATTTTGACCCTGCTAAAATTAAATACTTTCCCAAAACCTACAGTGATTATAGAAATACATTGTAACATTGAATGAATATTAGAATAGTATATCTGGTAAGGTATTATTTTGTTTCTGTAATTTAGTTGATATCAAGTAAGCATGATTGGAAGATAGTGTTTATCACCTCAACATTTAACAAAGTTCACTCATTTGGAGCAAAAGAATCTGTGTACTACAAAGTTGATCTTACACCACTATTGGCTATTTCCAGAACTCTTTGTGTAACTGAGAGACATTTCTTCTCACATGGTTTATAGTTTTCTGGGACGCTCATCACAGAATCCCACCTTTGAGCTTTTGTCCTCAGTGTGTGTCTGTATTAAGCAGCTGGGAATCTCACAGGGCTCAGTAAAGACAGCTCCTTTTCACTGCATATGCGGAGAAAAGCCTCTAGAATATTTTACTGTGATCAATCTAATGTATTTCAATCAAAGTGTATGGATTTCCACCTTAAGTGTTAAAATATGCATTCATTAACCAATAATTCTTTTCTAAACATTGTAATACACTTCAGAAATTCCAGGGCATTCATAAGTCAGGTTTTAGTTTGATAAATTAATACTCAAAAGTCTAACAGAGCAAGTAAACTAGAGCAAGTATTTAACAATGGTGAATCACATTGAGATAGACTAATCAATACAGAAAAAAGTATATGTGTAACAATTCTTAAAAATTGGTTATTTTACTCTAAAGGAAAAAGATCAAAGGACCTACAAATGCTTTTGGAGTAGTTATTGCTTGTTAAATGGAAAGCCATTTGCAGAGAAAATGTTACATGTGATTGTATTACAACTATCAAATGCATCTATTGAAAACAAAAACTTTCACAGTTGAGCAATGCTCATTAAAGGATTCCTTTTATGAAAAGCATTCATGGATGAAATCAGAGATTCTTTGGATAACACTCAGGTTACTTTTCAGGATAACTCTTTCACTACCTGTGTTATGAGAAGTCCCATTTCCTCTTACTGCTAAAGCTTTTCCCTTGTTCATGCCTTTGCCATGAGCGACTCAATATTTGTGAGCCGGTATCAAGTATTTTTGAAATATTTAGCCATTTTTATCCCTCAGTGCAGCCCACCTTCCGCTATGCCCTGTGCACTCAGCTCTGGTCACTGAAAGCTGTTATTGTCCCGAGAGCAGTAATGTACCCCGGAGAGGAAGGCTCTCTTCTCTATCTTATACTCACAACCTGCCCTTCCTCTCCCTTAAAAAGCTCCTCTTAATGAATATCCTCTTTCCACCTTTATCCAACAGAAAACTGTCTTTCTACCGGTAGACTTTTAGAAAGAGAAGATGAAGAGACTATCACTGACTCTCAAGGCACAGACTGGAGCCCCCATCATAAGCTAAATTCACATTAGAAAAGGATTTTATTCCCTTTTTCCAACCATAGATGTTTATTGTCATAATTCTGGAATATTACTTTGGCCACTGATCACATTGAAAACATAAATTTAAAATTCAATTCAGATTAATATTTTGCTTTCTTGTGGATTGATTTACTGGAACTAGTCTGTCAATATATTACTTAAAACAAAACACGGAGCACGTAACTGTATTTCAAATGCCACTCACTGTGGTCCAGCGGACTTGTCGCCCTAAGTCTGTGAAGTAGAGTGTGACAATCGAGGATGCTGCAACACTCCGTATAGTGATGTGGTCCTTCAGAAAAGGCCCATCTAAAATGAAAGCAACAGGCAAGGGCTTTAAGTGTCATTACAAGAGGAAATAATAAGGATTTCCTTAGTGTGTGAATAGTTAATGCTAATAATTCATTTTATACAGAAGTTATAGCACACAATGATTCTTTACTTATCCTACAAGTGAAGAAATCCACTTAAGAAAGTACATGTAGCTATTTTCCAAATGGTTAAAATTGTCCCAATGCCATCTAACCAAAATACAGACTATTATTTCTAAGAAGTTATTTTTTGTAGGTCTTACTCAAATAAGAAACAAGATTTTGTAAACAGTATCATTTTGGATGTTAGTGAACCTATGTCTTGGATTTTCTCTAAGTGATTTTATTCCAGGATAAATTATTTGAGGACAGATAGATTCCAGGGGTGATTTCAAACTCTCAGGGGAGCGGGGTGAGATATCTTCTAACAGATCCTGCTGGGCACTTAGGAGAAGGAGAAGAAGGAGATGTGGGAGATACCGCCAGGGAGATCCCCCAGCAAGTGATCCAGCAGGAGACAGTACTAACTAACGATGGTAAAAATTGTGAAAGACATGGGCACTATCCCAACAGTGTATTAAAGACCAGAAGAATAACAATGGCTCGGCAGTTAGAGCTTTGGAGAAAGTTATTTGTTTAGATGTTGCCTATGAGACTTAGAGAGAACAAATTTGTGAAAACCGTCTCTTTGATGTTAAAATTTATCAACTGGAAAAATGAAACACTAGCTTCCTGGGAGAATGAAATATGTTACTTATGTGATAAAAGTCAGCTATTCATGGCACAAGAGACATTCTGAATTCAATACATGTATCATTTAAAATGGGTTCTTACCACATTCTAGCTGTAGCCCAGTTCGGGAAGGATACCACTTCGGACCTAAGCAATGAAACATGCAAAATATTTGATTATCAGCAAACTGTGAACATAGATTAAAAATCCACTAATTCCTACTGCAAAACAGATTAAATCCCAGTAAGAGAATGAAATAGATACAAAAAACAAAGCTTTAGGCGGAGAGGTTCTGAGCAGGGCACTGACTCATGGAGACACACAGTGGCTGGAAGAGTTGATGAGAGAGGCTTCGAGGTGGAGATTTTCTACATTTTGACCTTGATGTCTGTTATACAGACACACTCCGGCTTGAACAGGTGCAGTTCTGTGTCATCTTTGACTGATGTACTTTATGAAATGTATTCGTTAGAAAACAAAATAAGCCCACTTACTTTTTAAAAAGGGACATTTGATAGCATTTGAAATCTGTCTAACTTTCCCACCTGAGAGTGGGTTACCTTCTGTAAAGGCGGAAGGCACCATGTCAGAGTGACACATAGTGCTACTAGTAATATTATGAATTTCTTTACTAGACCAGAAACATCGCCTCTGTATGTTTCCCTAATGCCATTATTAGGAATGAAGCAATGCTTTTTATATAGGAAAACTGAAACATATGTTATACATTTCCATGAAGAAAAATGGATTCATAATGTAATATAATCTGATACTTTTAATATAATTCTGTCTTTAATTTGAAATCTTCATCAAAAATTCACTTAACTTTGAGATCCAATGGTAAATAAATTTACCTGATATATAATAAATTGATAATAGATGTATCTCAAAGAAATATTCCATAAATATCATCTATTTCCAAAATATCACATTTCAATATATCACCAAGAATGATGATAATGTAATATAAATGATCAGACTTAAAGTTAGATTTTGATTCTTAAATCAATTATTTCTAAATTAACTGCAAAAAGACAAAGCATGGAGGTTCTCACTGAAAAACAGCTCACAAGGATAATTGCAAATTAAAAATGTTTAAAATTATTTCTCAGCAAAATGTCACAGTATTACAGAAAGCAATAATGCACTAAACCTCAAAATGTCCTCATTTTTAATATAAAAAAATCTTCCTAAGAAGACATCCAAGTTAGTAGAAGACACAACACATATGGATTTTTTGAGTTTGTAAGTAGACTAGGATTATTGAACAAACCTTGTATGAATCAATTTATATTTGAAAAATAATTATTGAATACCTACGAAGGTCATATATGAAGTGCATAAACTTGACATATTTTGTACATTTTAGTAATATTCACTTAAAATGGCCATCAAGACAAAAAAATTAAATGACAGGAAATTGCACTGTTATTAATTCTGTTAGGTAAGTTAATAAAAAAAATCTGTTCACAAAACACCTGTATTTAACAAAGTAAATCTTGTCAATCGATCTGTCTCTCTGTCTCTCCGTTTCTGTCTGTCTGTCTGCCTGTCTCTCTTTCTCTCTTTCTCTCTCTCTCTCTCTCTCTCTCTCTCTCTCTTTCTTTCAGATAGGGCCTCACTATGTAATTCAGGCTGGGCCTGAGCTCAGTATGTAGCACAGGACAGGCTCAAACTCATAGCAATCCTCCTGCCTCTGTCTCCCGAATACTAGGATTATAGGTGTGAGCCACTAGGCCCAGCCAGTAATTTTTCTCTCATAATAAAATTAAAGCTACTTAGAAACATTGTACATAACTTTTTTATTCCACACAGGGAGTGTAATCATTATTAACTGTAAACATGTATTATAAAAAATAAAAATTTAAATAAATTGTGGAATTTGTTTTTGAAATAGTGACAAAAGCAATGCAAAATGTTATTCATTTTGTATTTGCTGTTAGGTGCACATTGCATTCTAGTGGATTCTACAGATAAAAGAGTGTCTTTGCATAACATTGTGCTGTCATCCAAAAGCTGATGTGGATGTAGAGAAATATGATAGTGTACTGAACTGCATGATTGATTATTAGATGGAGACAAAAGTACATATCTATAGTAAACAAAATAATGGCTCTTGTCAGCTGTCCACTTCCCAGAACAGATTAACAATTATGGGATGTTACATGGTACCAGCATTTGATAACTAAAATTAAACTTTGATGATTCTGCCTAAAGTTTGAGAAAGATGGTGTGCCAGGTTGTTTTTTGGCGGTGGGAAAGGCCACAGGGAGAACCCAGGACAACTTCATTGGCTGTGAGCGTTCTCCAGCAACGTGCTAAAGAAGAGTTTCAAAACATTTTTATTTTAGCATCTCTAGAAAACATGCTAGCAGCCCATTTTTACCTTTCAGACTCTCATGTATGAATGACTAATAGTTATTACTTTAAAAATCTTTAGGGGCCGGGGAGTTAGCTCAGTGGTTCCGGCTCCTGTCTCGCAAGCGCAAAGACCCGGGTTCGATTCCCCGGTAACCACATAACAATAGTGGGTGTGGATACTCATGCCCAGCAGCAACCAGTACCACATACCACAGTGCTGGGCGTGGTGTCTCACGCCTGTAGTCCCAGCACTCGGGAGGCAGAGGCAGGAGGATTGTGATGTGAGTTTGAGGCTAAGCTCGGGGCCAGCCTGAACCACAAAGCGAGACTCTGTCTCAAAAAAAAAAAAAAAAATCTTTAGAAATGGCTTTGATGTCCTAACAATGGAAAATTACCAAGATTTTCATACATGAAAGACTCAATAACATATGAAATAAAAGACAGATAATAGAAAGGAGATAAAGAGATAGAGAAGCTATTATAATCCCACGAGGTAATATATCTAAAAGGGTACCATAACAAAGTATAATAATCTGACATTGGTTTCTTTTTACCTATTAGTCTGATTTTAATATGTATATATCATAATTAATTCTATAAGGTTTTATGAGAAAGAAAAAAATTTGATACTTGGAAAATGAAAGTGAGTGGAAGAGAAAACAAAAGAATAAAAATACATCACATACTGTACCTCTGTAGTACAAATAATGTAAGAATTATATACTGTGAAATGTACCAATAACAGTAAAACATAATAAATAAATCAGGGATATATGATGGATGGGAAGGAATAACTGTCTTTCTAAAAATACATTATAAGTAGGAAAATTCTTGACAGTTAATAAAGAAGCATTTGAAGCTAAAGAAAAATTTAGAATTGAAATCTATTTTCTAGGAATATGGAAAATAAAATATCCATAGTACAAATACTTCAGTCATGTGCAGAAGGAAACAAAGAACAGTAAATCATACAGTGAAGTAAAGATCCTTCTGAATAAAATAAGTAATTCTCTATCTTAAAATGAGTGGGAGAAATAGTTTAAATGAAATGATGTATTGTCAGAAAAATTGTCCAAAATAAGGCAGCCAGATGATTATTAAAAATACAAGTAGAGGAAAGCATGCATATATCCGGTGTAGGGGAATAATCATTTGTGATTTATCTTTAGGAGAGCTCAAAAGTAAGCATGAAGGTTGAGGATTCCCTTGTCCCAGCTGTGAGTTTGAGTTTAACCAAGCAGTGAGAGAACAGGTGATAAAGCATTGACTCAGCCTTGAAGTTCAAGGATAACTGCTGCTCAGCGAGGAGGAGTAGCAGTTACAGAGCACACAGAACTCCAGGCGCTCCTGAAACTGGAGTCCGGAGCCATAGTGGGTCTAACAGAATTGCAAGGCAGGGGCCTCTGGATTCCAAATACTGAAATTCAGTTGTAACCAATTAGAAGATTCATACTTTGAATAAGTTAGTGGATATTTTATTAGACAGTAAATGAAAATTCTTTCTTTCTTCTATAGTATGATATTCTGTTTGCTCTTTTAATTTAGCATATGTAAATCCTACGGATATTTAATATAAAATATTTGAAATTACTTTTCTCAGGAATTTTAATCTGAGAAATAATGATTTAAACAATTGTTCCCTTTTGGATAGGTTTTGTTTCAATTATTAATTCTAAACAGATTTTACCTAAGGGTAAAATGGTCTGGGTAAAAATGGTCTGTGTACTGATCACTGGAAAGGGCTTTTCTTTTATTTAATATACATCAATTTTTGAATTTGTTTCTATATTCTTTAGTCATATTTCACTGGCTAATTTCATCTACATTAACTGACATTCATATACTTATCATATAGTATTCAGTTATTTATGAATATTGTGTATTTACCCTACAACAAGGTAGTGGAATCAGTCTACCTATTAAGTCTACCTATCATTAAGTATGATTAAAAGTTTAATGAATTAAATTGGAGGTTTACAAATGAAATATTGTTCAAAAAATCCTAACTTATTTAAAATGCTGCCTGGAGAAAGCCACAGAAAGTAAAAAGAAAAAGAGGGCCGGGGAATTAGCTCAGTGGTTCCGAGGCCTGTCTTGCAAGTGCAAGGACCCGGGTTCGATTCCCCAGCAACCACAAACAATACAGGGCATGGAGACTCACGCCCAGCAGTAACCAGTACCACATACCACAGTGCCGGGCATGGTGGCTCACGCCTATAATCCCAGCACTCGGGAGGCAGAGGCAGGAGGATTGCTGTGATGTGAGTTTGAGGCTGAGCTCAGGGCCAGCCTGAATCACAAAGTGAGACCCTGTCTCAAAAAAAAAAAAAAAAAAAAAAGTCAAAAGAAAAAGAGATCTCTGGTGCAGAGCGTCGTTTTGATGGAACAGCGTGCATCTGGCCAGTCATTGAATGCGCCTGGAGAGGGTCTCAAAGTCTCATGTTCTGGCACATAGGTAGATTGTCCCTGGCCATGGTAAGTGGACAATCCACCTATATGAGGGGATATGAAACCTCGAGAGATATGTACATTATCAGAAATGTTTGCTCTATTCAATTATTGCATCATGGTTTATGAAATATAGTGAAAAATAGTGTTCACGTTTGGTTCATCGTACTGAATATGAACATTTTAAAATATATTATAAGAGCTTAATTCGTGAGTTTAACTTAATTTTTAATACAATTAAATGATATAATTTGCATGTATTTAAAATTTGTACATCTAGAAAATTAGATCATTATAAATAAATGCAATAATTTTTATTTAATATGCTTAAGTGGTTTTTTAAAAATGAATCCATGAATGATTTTGATAATAGAAATGACTTCTTAGACTAAAAGAACATTTAAACATGAATTGGACACAATTTTGTCAAAGATAAAAAACACTGAAATTTAAAGCATCAGTCAGATAATTTAGACAATACAATTTTTAGGGTCAAAAAGAATTAGGTATAAAACCATTTGTAAGATTCCTGTAAAGATGTTTTTATGCAGTATATTTTCTCAACATATTTAATTTACTATTATAGATACATTTGAACAAACAGAAATAAGATAATGATAAACATTTAAATAATACATGAAACTTACATGCTTTGTGAAATTTTTGTTTAACATCATGAATAGTAGATGTTTGTGTCACCTGCAAAAACAAGAAAAACAGAAGGAACTGTAAGATAAAAGCAAATAATCTGATTATTTTGTTTATGTAGAAAACATTATAATACATGTGGAGCACTGAATTATTAACAGATACGCATAATTGTTTTCTTAGTTTTTATTTAAGACTATTTCAGGACTTAAACACACACGATTATTAAACATAATTTTAAAATCTGTGCTTTATATATAATATTGATGGTGTCATTTAAATACAATGAAATTTTTATCCTTAACATATATACTAGATATTTTCTATTCAAATATTCACTTTAATTTGCCAAAATTCATGAAAAAACTAATTAGAAATATGACTTGAAGCACTGCAAGGTAAGAGGGTGCGCGCAACGGTGCGGAGGATGAAAAGTGGAGCTCTCCTGGGACTGCAGAGAAAGCTTGCTTCAGAACGCCGTGAGTCGACCAACACCTGCGTAAACCCCCGGTGATGTTATTAATGCACCACCTACATATTCTGAAGGTCCTTTAAGTTACATATATTCACTACTGTATAAGTTTTCAAATTCCCTCCTAAATGGTTGTAACATTTTCCATTTCCACCAATCAACCGATCAATAAGAAGAGTTACCCTCATCCGGGGATCTGGTCTTAACAATACTGTGGACCTGGGATAGTTTAATGAGGCTGAGTATTACCTCACTGTTATTTCGGTGTACATTTCCCTCAGGACAGGGACTCATACATCTTTGTCTGTTTATTGCCCGCCTGTGTTATCCTTTGTTGGAACGTCTTTCCCCGTTTTCTGATGGGGGTATTTGTTTGCTCATTGCTAAATGTTAAGATTTTGGGGTATGTTTCTCCCATATATCTTTTATCTGACATATCTTTTGCAAATACTTCCTGCCTGCTGCTGTCTTTCATTCTCTTGAGAATACATTTTAAAGGAAGAATTTTCCACCTTAAAAAATCTAGCAAGGTAATTCTGTCTTAAATTATGATTAGGGTGCTATCTATAAAAGTCTGTGGACCAGTTCAAAGTCATAAAAATTCTCTATGTTTTATCCTTTTGCATCTTATACTTAAGCTTAGGATTTTTACTTTGATTAATTTTCATACAGACAGTTGTACTTTGACCCAAATTGTCCTATAAATGCTCGTGTATTCAAATACGAGGTTTTTGGACTGTGGTTGGATAACAAGGGCTTTATGCCCACTAGTGAATTAGTTCGATGATGGATTAACACCAAATGCGCTGTGAGGAGCTGAGGCCTGTTTGGAATAGGGTGTCTCATAAGATGTGACTTGGTAGGTTGGGTTCTTGTATTCATTGACTCTTTTTCAGGCTGTTTTTCTATTTATTATTCTGGCTAGAGAGCATTTATTCTACCCTCTCCCCCATTACAAGTATTTTCTTACATATATACAATTCAGACAGACTCATATCTGGGTACATCTGTATGCATTGGACAAACCAGAAGATTGTGTACTAAACGCTACTAACAGTTATCTCTGTGCGATGGACTATAGAAATTTTAAATATTATTAAAAATTTTCTGTAGTTTGCACAATTTCTATAATATTTATTTTATAAAATCACATAAGAAATACTGAATTTCTACAAAGACATAAAAGTTCGAGCAATACTAATAAACAGCAGTTCACTTGACTGAAACCTATGGTCTTAGTCCTGTCCTCATAGCTAATCACCAGTAGCACATGAATCTTTCCAGATCCTTTATAAGCACTTAGAAACATACATTTCAACTCTTCCTACACTGAACGTTATTCATTTTCTTTTGCCTTATAATTTTAACAGACATTGCCACTTCATTATATACAGAACTATTTCATTTTAGCGTGATGATTCATTCATGTTTTGTGATCTACATGATACTTAATTTCAAAAATTTACATGGTTTTTATGAATAAGTTGGAATAATTAACTTATTTATCCTTTTTCCTGGCAATGTATAAAGATAATATGGATTAACTTGTTAAAATACATAGTTTTAAATTTTGTATACAAAAATAAATTTTCACTGTGATTACTTTGGGAAAAAAATCCTGCATTTATTATATGTCTAAAATTATTTTCATCTTATATGAATATTTAATATTTAAATGATGTTTAGTTTTGAGAGACACATCATGCTGCTAAATTGGATTTAAGCAAAAGGCCAAACATAAAATATTACATATATTTGAAAATGTATTTTATTATGTATAAATATCAATTTTATATATTGTATATCTAAAATGGGATTTACCTAATTAATGAAGAATTAAATTTTTGAATTCATCTTATTTAACTGTACTCCTGAAAACACATCTGTATTTATTGTCTTGAAAGATGAACACAATTTCAGTGGCTCTTGGGAATTGATATCTGCGACAAATCACCATATTTGAGCAAACACTTGCTCCCATCTGCATACCCTCTCTTGTGAAAAGTGATGCTGGTCGTACTGACTTGACGTTTGGACTTACACTGACCATGGGATTGGAGCAGGAAAGACAACATCTCCCTTTCAAGCATGGGCCTTGGAGGGCTGATGTTCTAACAGTGGAAGCATTCAGGAACTGCTCATTTCTATTCAGTTGAGTGCATGTTCTCAAAGCGACAGGCTCTTATTCTTTATAGAATCCATGTCATAACTTTCCTGTACAATCCTAGCTTTTCTCCCTTGCTTAGAAACCAGGCAGAGAAATTTGTTAAAAGTAAACAAATAAATTAGTATAAACTGGATCAAGAATTGGCATTCCTTACACAACTAAAGTGGATGATATTTAGCATGTGAATATTAAAGAAAATATTTGCTTTGAAATATCATAGATTTATAGTAGTCCAAAAGTATACCTCCCAAATGAGCCACTTTGAAACTTCACAGTATTGACCTTAGTGGGGTCATGTACATTTTGATCCCAGAAATGTCACAAGGGTTTAACCACATGACCCAAGTGCCCAGAGCTAGTATGTACTGTGCCACCTCTCTATTTATTTGACTTGGAAACTAACAGTGATGAACACAAGAATTTAGTTGACATGGTTCCAAATATTACACTCAAAGTAAAATATACTTCATTCACACCAGACATATTTTGTAAGGCAGCACTATAGGACATTACTGATTATTTGGAGTTCTTACATAGTGTAAGCTGAAATATACTCATATTTATTGCACATATGGTATAGTAAACCTGCTGGTATGTTTTAGGCATCTGGACTAAATCCATGAAAGTAAAAGGAACTCATGTCCAATAATCTTGCTATAATCCTAAACATTTACCCACTTTTAGATTGACGCCTGATGTGGTAACATATACCTGTAACTCTAGAGATGTGGAAGAAAAAGAAGCTCTGCTTGAGCCCAGGAATTGGAGGCCACTCTGAGTAACGTAGCAAGCCCTCACTCCAAACTATAAGTAAGAGTAATGTTGCAGCTTCCCAGAGAAATCTCAAGTCATTATAATTACAGAGGAAAACCAGTCTTCAGAAGTTAATGTTATTAAAGGATATTTATTATCGGATCACAGATACAAAAGACACAATGATTTTTGCACTATTTGCTCAACGTCCTCAGCAACATTTTCTCTCTGTCCTGAGAAGGGCCAGAATAATTTTCTGAATAATCTCATAGTTCTACTGATCCAGCCTCATGTACTCAATATTTGTCTATTTCTGCCAGCTTTTCGCTTCCTTGTATACACCAGGCATTCACTCTGCATTAATGGATGAGATTAAGAGACAACAGATAAGCTAGTCACAAGTTGGTTGTCAAGTGCGAATAAAATGTCTGTATACCTGCCTTAGTTTTAAACCATAATTAATATGTCTTGTCCTGTGAGTCTCTGTTTTGAGTTAATCATACTCAGCACTTGAACAACCTGTGATACATCATCAACTGTTTCATTAGGTGGTTTGTACCGCATTTCAGGAGGTCATTGATTCTAATGATGCAAAGAAGGGATGGAGTTAGCAGTCCAGATGTCATATTATGGTCACTTTAGGAAAACCTTAGCATGGTATCTAAAAATTGTGATATGATTAATTTACAGTACAGAAGTTGTAAATGTGTATGTTATATACCTGCACCGGAGTACTTGTAAGATTCTAGTTTAAAA
Organism: Petromus typicus; assembly: GCA_004026965.1. Classification (NCBI taxonomy): domain Eukaryota; kingdom Metazoa; phylum Chordata; class Mammalia; order Rodentia; family Petromuridae; genus Petromus; species Petromus typicus. The sequence goes on along the minus strand of PVIR01005021.1, from coordinate 50,066 downwards.
ATTTACAGAATTAATTAGTGATAAACTGCTCATGAATAGATATAAATTCATTTTAGTTAGAAATAAATTTGGGGAATAGTTGTAATAATTTCAATTGGTATGATTAATACTAATTATATTTGAGGAGTTATTATTCAAATTTAAACACCTATGTATAGTTGGTCCAGATATACATTTCTCACTAGTTTTGTTGATAAAGAAATTGATATGAGTGATTAGATTTGACTGTATTGTGGTTTCCTCTCCGTGGGGGGTTCATTATATTAATCAAAATGGCTTGCAGCAGTGACTTCTAAACTGGGTATTCTACTCTTCTGCCCTCACTCCATCTTTCCAGAGAAAGACTTGAAGGTCTTTGGAAGCAGAGTCTGAATCTTTGATATGCATGTGTCCTGACAAAGCCTAAATCAAATATTTTAGAGTTGAAGAAAAATGTCTATTTTCTATAAGATGCCCAGTCAATGGTGTTTTATTATTTGACTAATTCTAACAAAATTAGTGGATAAAGGCAGAAGGACTTCTGGAAAAAATTTGGAAACTCACTTTATTCTTATTTTCTTGAGAAAATGGTAAGAAGGACAAAGTGCATCTGAAGCCAGGAGGAACATTTTGAAGAGATTAATGATGATGTGTGTTTTACTATAACCATTTTTTAGTTTAATGTATCACATTTGAAATTACAATTTTTATTTACATGTTTAAGCTATCACATATGGGGAAATGACAGCTTAAAGCAATGCATTTACTGTTTTGGGATTTAAGAAGAGATGACATTTACAGCATATTGGAAATGTTTTTTGAAATGCAAATAAAATATGTATATGATTTTTATTTTAAAAACATTTGTTTTCACTCTGATATGATGAATATTTTATTCTTGTAAGTAACAATTTAGACTTTTCATGTTCTCTACATTTATGTGCTGAGTATCTCAAGATTTTAAAAATTTTACATAAAGTATCTCTACTGATAAAGGTACTAAATGAAAAAGAGTATAGTGAGAGTTTTGAAATCTTCATCTACTGCAGAGGAGATATCTGAATGATCTACAGGAGATTCTGTTAAATCTTTTATTAAATTAAATTCTGGTAACCCGTATTTATTAAATGAAATTTATGAGAAGGAAATAATAAAATCTGTACTCAACAGTACATAGACAAATATTGACAAATAGACTCATTAAGACAGCCAGCAATTTAACTAATGTTTTCCTAAAAGAAATTGCTAATTACACCACGTTATGATATTTTAAATGAAATATCCAATAATTGCCAAATTCAAACATCAAGCAATTAGAAATATTCATTTCAGAGGAGATATATACATATGCATGTATATATACATGTATATATACACATATGCATATATACACACATATATATGCATATGATGAGATAAATTAGAAATCAACAAGAAAGAAGTACAGGTAGAAACTAATTTATTTTTTCCCAAAATTATACTGAAATGATGCTTCATGATATAGGGAGGCAGAAGCATTCACTCATTTAAAATTAATATCAATTCTCAAATATCATATCTGAAAGTTCAAAATGTATCTGTGTAAGCACCTGACTTCTTGATAAGAAATAAGTGGACACGTCTTTCATAAGCTTCATATAACAAGTTGTGAGTTCATTTTACTCATTTGAATTCCAGAAGATCAACAGGGACTGAGAATTATGAGGTGACAGGCAGTTTAACAATCCACTCATAAAATGTAAAATACTTGTGCAATAGAGACAGAGAGAATCACACATTTGAACCTCTTGAGTACGGAATTCAACTTGATATTAGTTTCTAAATTTTCCAAAGGCATCGCAGGAGCACTTTGCCTTCAGCAAAAGCCCAAGAGGCCAAGGAGCTCAGGCCCTTAGAGAAGATAATTTCTACTTCAGGAGATTCCCCCTTTACTTTTAGCGATGACCCCAGGGTAATTCTGCTGCACTAGGACTATTTATAGCTATAGAGACTTTTAAAGCTTTTAAAGCTCAGTATCTTCAGTAGAAAATTTTTTCTGGTCTCTGTTGGCACATTGACAAGACTTCTGTTGTAGCTTGAGTTCTACAATGTGTATTTGACTATTTACATGTGGTTATTCATGAAAATGATATGAAAATCAGAAAAGGGGAAAGATCTTTGGTTTGGTTTTTGGGAACTTTCCACTGTCCTTTGCTTTTACTAACCATGGGTCTTTGGTTGTAGGACCCTCCTAGTCACACCGACACACAGCAGTATCAGGGCCACTTATATACACGCTTTAGTATTTGTGCATAGTTACATGCTATGCTCATTCTTCTGTATTCTTTAAAATATACTTATGATATTTAATACTACATCAATACTGTTTACATAGTTGTTATGCCTTTGTATTTAAGGAAGATTAAGAAGAATAAAAAGTGTATGGATGTTCAGCACAAATAACATTAAAAAATAATTTTCAATTTACACTCTAGTAAATCTGTGGATGCAGCATGCAGAAAGTATGCTGGAGAAAAGAAAGAAAGCAGAGGAAGGAAGAGAAAAAACAAAGAAAAGAATATTCTAGAAATATAATATTTGGACGAATGTAAAAGGTAATATCATCATTAAACATAAACATATAAATTTGAGATTAATTACTCTTTTGTGTAACTTAAGATGGCATAAAATTTAGATGCTTTTACTACATACTCTCCAGACGAATGACTTCACTTATTAATTAATATAATCTCTTTATGCTTCTAATAGTGCAAGTCCTTAGAAATCACAGCCTTTGGTCCAGAATCCTGGACATAACTTTGAGTCACAATGCGCTATAAATATCCATATCTACTTGTGGCATATTTATGCCTTTATATCTCTGAAAAGCCTTAGAGCAATTAAAATATGAAATAATGAAATATCTACCTCCTAATATTGCTTGAATCATTGGTACTTTGCCTAAATTTCAGTTTAGGAAAAGTAGGCATAGGAAAAGAATGTCTCATCAGGCAAAAAGTTTAGTGAAAAACAAAGTTATTGCTTTTTAAAAATTGCAAGATGAATCAAGGCCACATGAATTACACTGGCTCCCTAGAAGAATATGGTCAGAATTTGCAGCCCCCTCTTCTCTATGAGTAGATAAGAAGGAAATGGCTATCCATTCATGTAAGAAGTGACAAGAGTCACATCTTTGGCAAGGACCACTATGGGAATGGCAAACAGGGAAAAGAATTCTGACTGTTGGGAGCTACTCTTAAGAGCAGAATTTGCATATTCTTGTTAGATAGTGAAGACTTATGAGTAGATGCTCAATGATTACCTAAAAACAAAACACAGCTTACTCTTGATCTTGTATCCTTTGTGAATATAAACCTTGGGTCTGATCACTTCTTGGTTCTGCATAAGAAGCTGATCATTCAGAGGGATCTGTCCAGGGGCTATTTGGACGGGGTCAAGCAGCTGTGGGATTATCTGATTTATCCTCCTTCATGTTTAAGAATGGCAAGATAAGATGCATGGGACACCGCGTTCTACCCAGAGCTATGCTCAGACTGTAATAGGCTCAAGTTGACCCCATGCACTAGCCCATCTGTGAAAATCCCTCCCAGCTTCGCAGTTGGTCCACCCTGGATCTCTCTTGTGGCCCTTTCGGCATCCCCAGCCAGAGATCTTCATTTACTCTAACTTTCCAATTAAAGTCTTTATTTCTGTAAATTGTACTTTAACTGTAATTGTTTTCTAAAAAAGCAAAGACCCATCTTAGCTTACAACAAAGGCAAGGCACTCTCCAGACTCAGAAACTGAATCTCTGGGGGTCTTGATCTTGTACTCCTAGCTTCCAGTGCTGAGAGAAGTGCACATCTACTTCTTAACAAGCCATTTAGGCTGTGATAATTTTATTACAGTAACCTGATCTGACTAAAGTAGCACATAGTTAGTAGGCAATAAAGATTAAATTAAGAAGGAAAAAAAATAACCTGGGCATGTATATATTTGTGAAAGTATCACTAAGTTTTTGTTTGGTTTGGTTTTGAAACACAGTCTAGCTTTTGTAGTTCAGGCTGACCCTGAGCCCACTACGTAGCACAGACAAGCCTAGAACTCATAGCAACACTCCTACCTCTGCCTCCTGTATGCTAGGATTATAGGCGTGAGCCACTGTGACCAGAATTATGGTATATGATTATCAGGAACTGAACTCAGGACCTTGTACTTTCCAAGCAGACGCCAGAAGCATTGAGCTAAATCCTTGGACTTGTATCTCTTAACTTTTAAGAACATCCTGAGGATGTGCCCAAAATTTGTATTTACTTTGAACTGTATTTATTATTGAACATATTATAGATATATTTAGAAAAATGATATTTTATACTTTCATTCTAAGGTGAAAATTCTGTTAGAGTTGTCTAATATGCTAAATGTGTTTGAGAATTCTATTTATTTTGTAAATTTCAATTGGTTACCAATATTCTAACTTGTTCCAGGTTCTGTGACATAGGTGCTGTTTTGTTTTTCCCTTGATAGATAATTTTTGTTCCTTACATGCAAGGGAAGATAATGCCTGGCCTGATGTCCAAGCTAGCTGAGTGTGTTGTGTTCCCTCTCAAACATGACCATTTTGATCCTGCTCCCAAATGTTTGCCTCTCAGTGTAACTGACTGGTCTTCGGACCTTCTTACCCACTGTCTTCCTCATGGCTGTGAAAGTTAATTTTCTGAAAACAAATCTGAGAAGGTACTCTGATGATTCTCTCAAGAAAATGCTCTCAGAGCCTCTCAGGGCTTCAAGACATTCCCTCGTCAGCCCAGATGTATCATCGTGTCCTACGTACTCAAGGTGACACCACACAGGCCAGGAGCCTTGTGACGACTTTCTCATATCTGTTCCTGTAATACACAATTTCTTCTAAGTTGGTTTTTCTGCTCTCCCCATGGTGTTGTGTTGTACTGATTTTTATAACAGAATTATTTTTTAATTCTCATCATCATGCTGAAGTTTTATTAGACAAATAAATGTGTCCTGTTACCGTAGTATGATTTGATATAAACTTGTTATGCATCATAATATAATTCATTTTAAAATGTATAATCTTTCTCTGAAAGTATATTGGCGCACCTTAAAGTAAGAGAATATATTTAGGTTTTTAATGGGTGTTATCGAAAGCATAGTAGCCAGTCATAGAGCAGCTGTTTATGCAAACTAAACAACAGAATTGGAGGAACACTCAAACCCTTACATCTCTCTTGGATATAGTCACTACTTCACCCCTTTCTGTACCACATAAAATGGGACCCAAACCTTATGGCTTGTAAATCTTGTGTTTTTGACAATTAAATTTCTTCATTTAATCTTGATTTAACATAATGACATAATATGTTCATACTAATCTTTATTAAAGGCTATATTTCTTTCTTCATACTGTATTTCTGCATTCACTTAAGTAGAATGCTTTCTTTTTAAAAAAAATTTTTCCACATTTAGTTGGTTCCTAATTAATTGTTTTTAAGTTGTTTTTCATATTTAAAACACAAATCACTTAGTTAATATTGTACCCTGCCCATCAAGGGTAGGGGAGTTTTGGAAGAAAATCAAATAGAATCCTGAACATGACATATTTTAAATTCACATCCAGATACATTTATTGCACAGTTTTAAAGTGGCTTGATCTGTTGCAATTATGACAGTGTGGAAAAGTTATTTTTGCCGCATCTACTTCAGCATTTCAGAATCTAGCTGAGAAAGAGCAAAATTTTTATTTCACTTTTCTCCTGGACTGATATATATTTAAAAGAAAATTTTAAAAGTTGAAAACCAATTACTGACATTTAAATACAAGTCACGTTTTACCATTAGCATTATGATTGAGTAACCACAAAATTGTTGTTTCAAAAATCTATAATAGTTTACAAAGTAGCCTTATTAAACACTATACTATGTACATGATGCAACGACCACATGAAACAATCATGACTGCGATGAAGGACGCTCTGCTTGTGAGACCACAAGGAGCACGCGAAGAGCTTGTCCCCTCGGTTGGGCCACAGGAAGGAAGGGGAACTGGACAGAAAAGGTGACACCAGGAAAATGGCTGACATTTGATACAGAGTCCCGGAATTGAAATTACAAAGTGTGTTCCCGAACGGTGCGTGTTACGACACGATGGCACATGAGGCCAACAGACGACGACTAAGTCAAAGAGGTCCCAAATCTAAATGGAACACAGCTTCTCTTTGCATCTCTACTTGTCCTCATGACAAAATAAGAAATGGAATGTCATAAAACAGATACAATAAATTCTACCAGTGTGAGGGGCCACGGTTTCTTGAGACTACAATTCATCTTCATTTACACTCCTTCCCCAGATCTCACCCTTCACAACCAAATGCAACTTCTATACATGTCTAAAATACCTGTCATGTCTGCCTATGCTATTTATTCAGTCACTGCTCAGGAAAGGCACAAACATCATTTTTCTAAGGTGGTCTTCCTGCTGCATAGATTGTCACGTCCCTTTCGTTACCACTCAAATCACTTTACTCCTCCCCCAACACTTAGGTATCATTGAACCTAAAATTACTATACCGTATCTGTCTTCCTCAAGAAAGGATAAGATAGGTGAAATAGAAATTATTTCTGAGGCATGATTTCAAAAACTTGACGGGTCTTCAGCAGACATCTCAACATTATATATATATATATATATATATATATATATATATATATATGATTTATAACATTGTAAAACATTGTTTATAACCTTCTATAATGCCAGTATGGAAATTTGGAAAGTCACAGAGTCTGGAATATTTCAACTATACTCTTCCCAAATTCATGGTCTAAAATGTATTTATCTATGAGCTGTGCTAAATGGAGACACTGTGTTTCATGTACTGGAAAGCCACAATGGTATGTTCTTTATAGCTTAGTCACTTAAATAAAATGCTTCCATGATACATTTAAATGTAAGTCATAGCCATCACTGTATGAAATACGCATAGTAATCTATACTTGTTGTGCAATGCTGTTCTTGTATAGTTTTCTAAACTTTGTATAGTTTTCTAACTTTGTATAGTTTTCTAAACTTCAGTTGAAGTTTAATGTATGTATTTCCACATGCACAGTATGTCTTGGTGTATGTAACAGGTGGTTTGGAACTTGAGAACTGGATTTGAAACACAAGAACTAATGCCATACAGATAATCGCTGTAGGGCAAGTGTGTATGGAGAAAAAAAAGAGACATTAGTGAATGAACATAAATTGTAATTAGATAAAAGTAAAGAAGAATAATTCTGATATTTTCTCATACAGGAAGATGACTAGATTGGATAATGGATATTGTATATTTGAAAATAAGTATTACAGAAAATTTGAAGTTTTCACCATAAAAATACAAATATTTGTGTTTCTATATATGCTAAATAATCTAATTTGATAACTATGATGTAAACAATGTCTACCACAATATAATATTGTACCTCAAAATCTGTACAATCATTGTCAATAGTAAAATAAAAGTCAAAAATATTTTAAAAACCTTTAAAGAGATAATCCCTTTAAAGAAATGATGACAGTCCTTTTAATCATTTCAGATAATAATATGGTGTTTCATATGAACATTACACTATAAAAGACATCATGGAAATGCATTACATATTTTCTGCCTGAATATAATAAACTTTTCCTGGTTAATACTTGTAAAATATTTCCAGGAGCTAGAATAATATAACTTTTATTTACAGAAAGCTAATCATGTAATAAGCCAGGTACTCATGTTTTAAATATGATGTAGTCATTTAAAAAATTTACTTAAAAGAAATCTGAATATCTGACTGCTAAGTAACACATTGGAATGATAAAATAAAAATTTGTAAAGCTTAGATGCAAATAAAAATGTATCTTACATGTTAGCATAAATCATCACCTCACTCTGTCCCTCACTGCTTTACAAATTTTTGCAGTATAATAACTATGTCCCTTTGGGGGAGAAATTTATTTCAGGGCACATAATATTAATGAACTCACGTCATCTTGGGAATCTAGAACTGTATGCTGCATTGTAGAATTCACACATACACTGGAAATTAACAGTAGATATTGAGTCTGCTCTATACTCCCAGAAAATAATTACATTCATTCCCTTTCTTGGGAGAGATAATTTCAATTTTATGTAACTTTTCCTAATATAAAATGTTGGTTCTCTATTTTGTCCTTAATTTAACCTTAAAGGGAATTCAAGAATATTTCTCATTCCTGTTTAATTGAACTGCATGATATATTTTTACTTCCTATTGTTAAAAAGTAGAATACAGTATTTAAGAGCCCCTTTTTGTTTCTAACAAAAGCGTTAATAAATATGTTTTGGCGCCAGACGCCGCTTTCAAAGACGCCCGGTAGGGTGGTAGGGCTATGGGAAAAAAATGAGAATTAAGTTGTGTCTTATACTGGTACAGATCCCCATTATGGAGTGCAACCATGATGCGTATATGTAATTACCAATAAAGATTTCAATAAATAAAAAAATATGTTTTGATATTACTACGCTATTCTTAAAAGAAACTCTTTGTGAACCAGAAATTAGATCAGTCACTTAAGAAATTAGAACCTGAGAAATCAGGATACTGGAAATCCCTAAGATCTTCCAGGGACTATGTGATAGAATCATTCATTAAAATACTTAAAAATGACTAAGTCAAAGGAAATGAGCAAAGCATATGTTGTATGCTGCCTGAGTTCAGTCCTCAGTTCTACCTTACACTTACTACATTTCAGATCTCTGTGTTACAGCTTCTTCTTCTGTAAGAGGAGGTGTCCTAACTACTTTGCAAGAAAGCATCATAAGGGCCAAAAGTTTTGTATTATATCCAAAGAAAAATAAAATACTCTCTTAGGTTTATATTAAAATTTGAGTCTATCTGAACACAAATCTCAGAACACTTCAGGTTCTGCTACCTCTTGAGGGGGAAGCAGAAGACTGAGTAGGAGAGAGAAAAGGACAAGAATTGTAAGGAAATAATTATAAGGAAGAAAAGGAGAATAGAGGAAATTTTAGACATTCTCACATATGTGGTTTCTGCACATTATCTGAAGTCATTCTAAGGCATTTTCCATTTTGACTTTATAGATGAAGAAATTAAGGATGAATATGTTAAGTGTCATGTGACACATAAAGAGAAAAATGTAGCCATGTCAAAAGTTAATTATTCTCAAAATTTCTAAGTGAAATAGTAAAGTTGCAATTTTTATACAGTCTTGTTATTCTATAATATTCTGCATTACTCTCTTCTTATGTCTGGTGTCTGTACAACTAGCAAGACTGGAGAATTACTGAGTATTTTTATTTGCAAGACTCTTTAAAGTTTTTTGACAGTTATGATATACAGCAAACAGAAAACTAGAAGAGAAGAGGTTCTCTTGAGGTTAGTTTCCCTGAAAAAAAGATCAAAGGAAAGAGAACAGAGAGATGTTGGAAACATTTATCAGCCTTTATTTTAGTGGCTCTGCCACAGTCTAGATCAATGACTTATTCCCAGATAAGCTTCTGACATTTTCTAAGATAGAAGAGAGAAAAGAAATAGCAACAGATGGAAATAATTCAAGGATTTTTTTTTCTTAGAGTTCTGTTAAGCTTATCCAATTTACCTTCTTAGTTTTACTTATTTTAATCACATGGATGGAAATAACTGAGTAAGTTAAATATTCTCCATATGTTTGATGAAAAGCATGCAACATTTTCTCTTAGTACGTGATCATATGCTAATAAATAGTATACACAATCAAAATTAAATTATATGCATCTATGTTCAAGATAAGCTAGAAAGTTTGTTGTAAGGTGGAATGGTTTGTAGAAATTTTTTCCACAAATATTTATATGTCTATCCCAATAAAAAATTTAGAATGTAAAATATATTTTAAAATTTACAATCCTACCTCTTAGAGCTCTATTAAACATGATTGTGATATGTTTACTTATTTCTTGAGGAAGTTTCTATTTATTTGATATATACTGGTTGAACCTTTTCTACTAAGCACTATTCTAGATACAGGAGATAGAGGAGTGAAAAACAAAATAAAAATAAATAAAAGTGCCTCTTAATTGACAATAAGTCTGGTAGAGGATTAGAAAAGAAGAGATAATAAAGAAATGTGGCAGGTTCCACAGTCTTACATAATCAAGAAAAGCTTCCAGGAAAATGTGACCACCATGGTGCAGAGGCAGGAACACCTCATCTGACAAGTGGATGTTATTATCTGACACATTCTGACAGGCTCATGTCGGTTGTTCCGTGGAGAACATATTGAAGGTGGCGAGGACAGAAGCAAGACAACCTGTTGGGAGTGCTGGCAGGAAAGGTCATGGGATTTGTCAGGCTGGAGACACTGGAAGGTATTGTCAAGAGGATGACTGCGTGGAGGGTATGAATTGAGACGAACCTTGCCTTTTCCCGGTCTCTGGCTTGAGCAATTTTGAGGATTTAGCCAGTTGTCACTTATTTACTTGGAGAATTCTGCAGAAAATTACTGGAGAAAGAAGGAAGTCCTCAGGTTTAGACATACTAATTCTGAGATGCCTAGGAAGATCCAGAGAGATGACTTAGAGATAGGCCATAAATTAGATAGACAGACAGGCAAGCAGACAAATAGGAACGGGGTTGTTTAGAGTTCAGAAGTAAAAAGATAAGCAGCAGTGGTATGTTTATAAATCATCGAAAAGTAGATGATATTTGGGGCCAGGGGTTTATCTCAGTGGTTCCGGCACCTGTCTTACAAGCACAAAGACCCGGGTTCGATCCCCGGTAACCACATACAATACTGGGCGTGGAGACTCACCCCAGCAGCAACCAGCACCACATACCACAGTGCCAGGCGTGGTGGCTCACGCCTGTAATCCCAGCACTCGGGAGGCAGAGGCAGGAGGATTGCTGTGATGTAAGTCTGAGGCTGAGCTTAGGGCCAGCCTGAACTACAAAACAAGACCCTGTCTCAAAAAACCTTAAAAAAAAATAGTAGATGATATTTAAGACTAACTCAATATAGTAAACTTCTATAGATGGACAAAAATCTGAAGATCGAGTTGATGGTCTATAACTGGTAAAAAAGATGATGAAAAATCACTAGACAGGACAGAAGCAAATGAAGTTGTCTGTAGGTTAAACATATATACTCAAGCACACATATTCATATTCATATACAAGTACATATATATATATATATGTATATATATATATATATATATATATATAATTGTGATTCTCCAGTGAGTTTTACATAGGAAGATGTGATTAACATGAGAATTCCACTTGGATTTGACCGTCTTTCTCCCCAGATTTGCTTGGACTCCAGTGAGCTCCATCTCAGAACAGTGATGAGAAGGGGCTCTGGATGGAATATAAAGGAAGGGGGAAGCTGGACGACAGGGATACAAGGAAAGCAGTGACAGAAACAGGGCACAGCCAAGGAGACAGCACAGGACTGTCACTGGTTGTCTGGTGCATTTGTATGTCTGAGTGTGTATTTCATTAATAGAATAGGAAATTTTCACAGTGCTTCCAGAAATATTTAGAATCTTTGTCTATTTGAAATTTTGAGTTATAATATCTGTACACAGGGGCACTTTCTGCTGCAGTGTATTTAACTAGATACATACAGTCTACTTGAAATTATTTTCAAAAATTATAAAATAGTAATTTTGTTCTAATCATGATCAAAGCATTACTCTAAGCTTTTCTCATGTATTGTTATTGTTATTATTGCTTTTCTTTGCTATTAGCCTAAACACCAACTTGTTCTTAATGCATCTGCTAAATTAATATACAGTAAAGTGCCAGGGATAAGCAATTGTGTTCTTCCAAAGCCTTGGTGTGTGGGAATGTCTCAGCAGGGACTGAGTCCCAAGTATGCTTATTTCAAAAGTTCATCATATTTACTTCATATATAGTACTTCACAGCACTGCAAGTACTGAAAGATAAGTTGTGTCATGCACTGGCACAAATTCTCAATGTCGATTGTATATATAAAATGTATCAATAAAATCAATTTAAAAAACTAAATAGAATTCTTACACAGAATAAAAAAATAAGTACTGGAAGACTAGGACTAAGTTCTAAGCAACCTTTTTCTGTTGTTCACTGGGTTCAGCAAGTATGAAAAATGTATTTTATCCAAAGCGACTACTACAGTCTAGCTATTAGTTGTTTAAAAAGTTAAGATTTCTCATGTTTATACATGACAAAGGTTCTCATGTTTATATCAAACCACTACAAATTTTGAAGCAAAAATGTGTAAATTAACCCATTTTGTAAAAACTGGACTGTTGTTACTATGAAACATATACCAAAATATAAAATAATAACCACATGAGAACTCAGTCTAGCTGCAAGTCAGATGTGAGTGCACTGAACTGGATAGCACATGGGCAGCCACGGAGAAAGGGATCCGCTTAATCCCTTATGTAGCCTCTGGAGCTTCTATCAGGTGGCACTGCTGAGATGCAAGTACAAGAGCTCAATTCAAATGTGAGATTCCCAAGGGACATCCTCAGCTCTAAAGATTGGGGCCAGCTAAATGCATAATTTCCACAGATTGATCAACATTCAGATTTATAAACTTCCTGTCTCACCTTCAAATAAACTCTCAAAAGCAGAAATTTAACATGCAGATGAAAAATTATTAAAAACTGATTAGTTTTTTATTATTCCAAATTGAAAATCTGTGATTTATCTTCTTTCTTTCAATCTATTATCTCCCCCTGATTTAATTACAGTTCTCTCCTAAGTTTTGAGATCTGACAGTGAGAGGTTGTGAAAATCAGCAGTTTCTAGATGACAATTTTAGTTTTTAGATTTAAATAATCTTTGAATGCTTTTGAAAAATCTAAATAACTCACTGACGTTATAAAATTTAATTATGAATAAAATTCATATGTCAAGATTCTATTTTATATTTGGCTTCAGAAAAAGTATATACTCTTTAAAATTACGTACAAGGAAGTGATTTTGAATCCATGAAGTATACTTATGATGCATGTAAACTGATAAAATATCATAAAACTTTATTTTCTATCTGAAAATAAAAGTGATGCAATTGCCTGTACTGTTATAATGAATAAACATAAAATCATATTAAAACTTATTGGCCAGTAAAACCACTGAATAGGCTTTGTATCTTTTCTAGAAGATTATCTAGAAAATGGTTACATGAAATAAATGATTAAATTTTATTTTTAATTTTAAAAAATAACCTTTAATATTTCTGTATGGTAAAAACAAAAATTCTTTTTAAATTGAAATATTAATCTTCCTCATAAATTAAACTACTAATTGTCTTCCACACTTAACAAATGTTTGGAATATTGCCCATGCATTCATATTACTTGTTGGTTCACACTTAAATTTTCTAAACTAAGATGTGAATATTTTTTCATTCCTTAGTGAAATGGTTATTAATATGACTCTAGATGTGTAGCATACAACTTATAACCCAAAAAAATACAAAAATACAATGAGATTTTATAATTTATACTAAAGTATGCTATTAGCAATTTCTGTGACCTATTTCTTTTCGATATTATTAAAATTCTACAATTTTCATATTTATTGCATTGTTTTATGAGTAGATCTAAAGATAGTTTTCATATAGAATGAGAGATTGGACAGTGGAAATTTTATTAGTAGTCAATAAGATCAGGAAAACCAGAACTTAACTATAAATTATCATATAATTAATTGAAATTGAATATAAAAAGTGTACTGAATACTTCCTCCTAAAACCATAAATATAGTATTCTTCTGTTCATCCTGAAATAAAGATTAAAAACCAAGCAGTTACTTTATTACATTGGCAACAGCATTTAGTCAAGTAATCAATAATCTTAGAGTGAGATAAGAAAAATTTAAATAAAAATAAAAACCATACTCACCTTATCCACAATGCATATCTGTTTTCTGGTTTGAGCATCAAGTATTTCAATCTCAAAGTGAGTGGTTTTGGAATGTCTGGGGGCTGGAGCTGACCTGAGAGGGCCTGCCGAAAGTACAAAGTGCGACAGAGTGTGAAAACTTCTCAGGTCGTTCCTCATTGTGGACCTTGAACCTCCCTGAGAGAGTAGTGCTCTTTTGCGTTCTGAGGCAAGGGACCTGCGGCTTTTGAGCATTGTGTTAACTAGCTGGAGAATCCGTCATGTAAGCAGAGGACTCGCTCTTGTGTTCCCTGTGCACCAGCTAAAGACTGCTGGGTAGTGCTGAGAGGTCCAGTGACATGCCATTCCAACAGCCCAGTTTTATTTAGCAGGCTGGAAAACAATGGCTGATCTTATTTCTATATATAACACACTATTGAGGATTCTGTGGGATGGAATATTATTGTACCAGCATCTGAATTATTTTTTGCTTTCCCTCTTTTATCTCTGCTTCTTAATATAACTGCCCTTATCTGAAATTCCATAACAAGAAAATAATAGATGGTTGTTCATATCTGTAAGTCCTAGATGCATGAATCTTCAATCATGGGCATACTGTGACATGCACATTCACATTTAAATGTATTCAACTTTAAACTATATACTTCACATTATAAAAATAATATATAGAATATTCCAAGTGCATATTAAAAATGAGTGTCATGTATAAGTCAGATGCTTTGGTTATGTTTATACATCCAATTAAACCTTCAAAATAAGAAATTGCTTTCTTCAGTACTAATTATACATTCAAAAAGGTTTAGGATGGTAACTTTCACAATATGAAATAGTAAATTAGGCATGCAAAGGTAGCACACTATGAGATTGTTATCAGCCCAGAACAATGCTACAACTCAGAAAATAGGAGATAAATCTCATATTAACAGTTTTACAGATTGATGTCTTTGCAAAATCAGTGAATCATTATACATTATAAAATCAGTACAAAACATCTCATTTCCCTTAAAACTAAGTTATGCCAAATACAAATAGTCTCAGAATGATAATGATATGAAAAGCAATTTGGAAAGAGAGATTTTAGAAGAGATTTGATATAATCTCAGATACTTATATCTGCAGAATAAAAATTGAAAAATAAGTTTCTATAATTTGAAAGGATATTAATTAAAAGTACTCTATGCCCCTCTGAGAGGCCATGCCTGCTATGGGGCCGGCGCCTGTCTGCTGGTCGAAAAATCATCGGGATCCGTGAGGAGTAGGAGCAGCACTGAAAAGCAGAAAGACAGCCTCTCCCAGAATAGCTGATGACAAGCAAGCCGGCCGGGAGAGTGAAGAACACTTGTGGCCTGCAGCCAGCTCGTGGCTTGAAATCCATTTTGTGGTCCTCCTGAGAGCTGAGACCCAGGGGAGAGCGACTAGGAGCAGACTAAGTAGCTGGGGAGTCGTTGGGAGCAGCCCTTCCTGCGGAGTCGAATGTGCTGCAGGGAGGGGAGGTTGGCCGAACGGTTCCCTGCGTGGGCTCCTGAGGAGTCTGGGCTGAGGACAGACATCTGACTGAACCTCAGCGCTTCACAGCTGGCTGGCTGAGACCGGTGGACTCCTCTCTGCGTGCTGCTTCCCAGTTGTCTACCAATCGTGGTGAATCCTGCTTGGCAGTCACCTTTTTTCCTTCTGTTTTATTCTGCTTCTCTCCTTTTACTTCTACTTCATCTCTTACATTTGTTCCTTTTTCTGATTCCTGTGCCTTTTAGCGCTTTTCCCAACTCTCTTTCCCTCTGCCCCCCAACCCGTCTAAGGCTTCTTCCTGGAGCGTTAAGACTGTTACACTGAAAGGGCTTATTCTCTGTAAACACATTTCTGATAGCTCCTGCATTTCAATGGCACCATAAGTCTAGTTTATGGAGTTAAAGGCATCAGAATGATAGGTACCACAATCTGTCATTTCTTAAGCTGCATTTGATGTTATTGTTGTTGCTGAACATATAGCTTTGGCCAAGGTGACCTGATCTAACCAGTCTCTCTTCCCAGTGTATGAAGACTGAGATTGCTTAAAGGTCAACGGCCATTAATTACAGAGTCCAGACCTAAAGGCAAGGTACACATCAGAAAAACAATCTAAGAAGCAGATATTCCCTGAAGCTTCCAAATTCCAAAAAATAAAGATCTGACAATAAGCAATTTTCAAATGGCAAGCTAAAGAATTTAACAACAAAAAAAGTAGAAATGACAAGAAGCTAACAAATTGACTTAAATCCAAATCTAGACATCTAGATCATCAAAAGAAAATTCAGAAGACGAGATAGAACAGTCTGAAACTCATGGAGCTAGACTCCTTGAAATGGCAACAGAAGAGGATATGGAAAAGTGATATGGAAAATAACCTCTCAGAGACAATAGTGAGTGAAAGATACAGATGGGAAAATAGATAGACTCGGGAATCTGATGGAATTCTAGCATAAGAAGTGGAATCGAAGAAATAGATTGAAATGGAAATTAAGGAAATTAAAAATACTATTTAAAGTTTACACAGTAGGACCAGTAAATTCCAGGACAGACTCTGAGACTTAGAAGCTAGTGTAGCAGTTAAGCAAGCAGGAAAAATAGCAAAAGACATCAGAAATGAACAGCTACTTGATGATGCAAAGAAGAGTAACTAATTCAAATCAATGAACAGACAGGAGATAAATTAAAAATAAAAGAGTCAGTAACAAGAAAATATCATGAAAAGGATGTCAACACATGTCAGTTATATCCAAGTTATTAAAAAGAAAAATGGCAAACTGCCTGTGCGTTACGCCTGTGACTGAGCCTAATGTCACTGTGATTAAACAGTTTGCTCTTGTGTACCTGCTATCCAAGGGAGGAGAAGGTCACCTTGCTCCTCCTCGGTCAGCCTTGTCCTCACCACGGAGACAGATGAGAGCCAGGTTAAGGAACACTCCAAGAAGGACTTGAAGAATGCTCTTCAAAAGTACCGAGAATACAAAAGTTCATGAATAATTGGGAGACTGAGACAAGCTGGACAACCCATGGAGAGGTATATCAGAAAAACAACATGTTACTCTAAATGATTCCCTAAAACAACAAAAGAACATTCCAGAAAACTCGATGACAGAGACACCACCTGTTGTTGATTTAATAGCGCAATAGCTAGTTGTTCCTCTTTTTCCTGGTCTTTCACCTCTGAAGATGTCTGGCTATTTGACTGTCTTCATAGTTGTAGTTTTCCAGCATGTTTGTAAGGGAATGAATTCAATGCTTTTAAAATTGGCTTCCTTCCTGTCAGCTTGCGTTAAAGTCTCCTCGATGTTTTTTTCAATATTTGGAGATCCTCATTTTTCTTTTAATTGAATCCTACTCTGTCATATGAGGATACTTTATTTTGCTGGCCTACTCACTTGCTGAAGGATAGTGTGGGTGCTACCATAACCATCCATATGCAGGACTTTGTGTACATATGATTGTAAATTTATTGAATAAATGCCTGTTAGTATGATTCCAGGCTTGTGTTTAGCTTTGTGAGAAACTGCAAAGTATCTTCCAAATTGGCTACACTATTTTGTATTTCCACTAACAATGGATGGAAGTTCCTGTCACTCTAATTTCTTGTCAGCATTTGCTATTTCTGCACTTCGGGTTTGTCATTGTAGCGTGTGTGTACATAGGACTTTACCTCATTGCTTTAATTTAAATCTCATCAATGTCTTACAGCATTGAGTAATTTTAACATGCTTGTTTACAATTCAAATGTCTTCTTTAGGACAGTGTATATTCAGGAATTTTGTCCATTTTAAATTTGTTTCTTTTCTACTTATTGAGTTTTAAGAGACTTTATATTTTGGATAAGTTTCCTAGAAATGTATATATATATATAATATGTATATATATATACAAATTAAGGTATATGGCTTTATTTTCATAATTTTAGCTATTTTGGACGGTAATAGTTTATAATGTAAACTAAAAGGTAAAATGTATTTATAATAGAATATATGTGTATTGTGCTTTAAGTCATAAATAATAAAACTATCTAGATTTTCTTATACTCCATTGTATAAGCTATATCACTTTCTATTTACATTTATAACCATAATTCCTATTGCATTAATTTTGTGAAAGTTATAAGTTCTTCTAGTATTCTAGTGTCATTTTTTAAAAACTACCACTTTTACATTGAATTATCTGCAATCCTTTGTCAAAGATCAGTTGACAATATTTATATGAGTTTATTTTTAAACTCTCATCCTATATTACCCATTAGCTTTTTTTTTAAGACAAGGTCTTGCTTTGTAGTCCAGGCTTGCCCCGAATTTACTATGTAGACCAGGAGAGCTTTGAACTCACAGCAGTCTTCCTGCCTCTGCCTCCAGAGTGCTGGGATTATAGGCATGGGGTACCACACCCAGCTCATCCATTGATTTTAAGGAATACAGTAACTTCATTACTATAGATTTATATAAGCCCTTAGTATTGGAGAGTGTCTATTAGCCTAATAAGATAAACATGTTCTTCTTTGTAACATTATATGGATAATTCTTAATTTTCTTTCCATTAATTTAGTTTTTATCACAGATGAAAGTGTATCTGTTATTCTGTCTCCACTTTTGAGCTAAGGTCAAGGGTATATAGTGCATTTATTTCCATAATTACATTAAATATTTTTCAATTACAGTGTATGAAGTTTGTAAATCTTCATGTATTTATATATGTTTCAATAACTGGTTATTATACCTTCCTACAAATAATAGTTCAGTTCTCTAGATTTAGTTTTCCTTAAAAGCTGGTCACCAGTCTAGTGAAATAATAGATTTACAAACTTAATATTCCACCCAGGAGATGATTGTTACAAATTCAGGATCAGCCTAAACTATACAGTGAGTGCAAGGTCAGCCTGCACTACAAAGGGAGACTCTGTCTCAAAAATAATAATAATAATAATTAATCAATAATAAATAATGGATTTTTGTAATTATCTAAAAGCATTTGTATATTTAGACAGTGACCACTCACTAGACCATAAGATCTGAGAAAATAATAGATGTGATTGTATTCAGCACTTTATCTTCAAGCTATGAAAACATTGCTGGCTTATAATAACTACTCGGTATCACTCATTTTATGAATACAGTGTCACATGGATACACACTTCCCCTCTACTCAAATATATCCATTGTTGGTATCACAGACAGCTCCTGGAACTTAAGGCTATTTTTAGTACTGGAAAGGACCTCATAATTAAACTATCCTTTTAATCTGTGTTTAACATTATGTAAATAAATTGTGAAAGACACTAAATATAGGAATGGGTAGGTGAAAGAAAAAAATGCAACTTTTAAAGCACTTGCATATTGTGTCGATAATCATAAGAAAATGTTATTAGTTTAAAAAATGGAGTTTGGAAAAGAAGACGTGAGTGGGTCATCCAAACATATATCAAACCACACTGCTCTCGAGCTGAGTTAACCTGTATATGAGCTGTGTGCATCTATAAATAGCACTGTTCTGTAAAAATAGGAGAGGTTCATAAATGTCTTATTCTAACATAGGTAGTCCCACTGTTTTTTCTGTCACATTTTTGTAACATGAATACCATAATTTTTTTATGAAATATAATGGACAATAATAAAAAATAAACAGAGATTTCAGAAAATATAATATTCAATGCAGACAATGTGATTACTTAGAGCTGACCAACAATCCAATTCCATTTACTCAGTTACTCAAATTACTAAAATTATTCCTGTTTCTGGACTTTATAAACTTAGATGATTGTAACAATAGTTGAAATAACTGAATTTCACTCATAATAATCACATGCACAGGCAAACAGGACACTAGTCCAGGTCCATCAACCTACCTAAATAACTGTAAATATATTATTCTCTTACACTATAAAGTTTATATAGTCTTATTTTCTGCAATTTTGTCACTTGTAGCCATACCAGTGAACTGTGAAATAGGTTCTGAGTCATCAGTTTAAATGTGGAAAGAGCTTTACATACAAATATAAATTTTTGTTCAATTTCAAAAGATATGATTTTCCCTGCAGGAATAATTTATACATTTGTTTGTTGTATAAGTTCCTGAAATTATTAATTTTTGACTAGTAATACTTAAACCGGTAATGTTAATATTTCAACTAATAGATAATAACTGAAAAAACAGTTTGTTTATGTGAAATGTATCACAAACAACAGAAAAAGAATTAGATAGTCATCGTTAATATGAAAAATGTCATTTATGTCCTTTTGAAAATTAGAATTGCCAGTCTAGAATTATAGGTAAGAAATGATGATCAATAAATCAGTTCACATAGAAGAAAAGTGCCATTTGCTTTATGAGAAAAGTTAGCATCAGTTTTCCAGCTGAAAATCCTCTGAAGTTCAAGGTGTGAGGCGGAGACCTCAGCTCCTTCTCCACTGTGTGCTGTGGGGTAACCAATGAGCTGGGTGTCACAAAGTGAGGCCATTAGTACATTATCTCCAGTTTTACTTCTGGGTTTTGCAATTAATATTTAAATGTTTATCACTCTTCAAAATCAACAACAATGAAATAGAAATGAAACCTGTATATGAGTTCCCTGAAATGGTTATTTTACAGTTGAACTATATAAAAATCCCTATGAAACCTTATGAACTTACTACTAATTAATAAAAGAAGAAGATAAAGTTTCACTAAGCTTACCATTAATTTAAATAGTTCCCTAAATCAGATGGAGATTTACTCCTTTATAAGAAAATTCCTTTATAAGAAGATTTGAACTTCGGGTAAAACTAAAATGTCCAAGAAAGACAAGAGGAAAAGAAGGTGAGGACAGAACTTAGTTGCTCCAAACTTTGATGGTCGCCATTTGCATCAGCTTATCTCAAATAACCCTTATATATTAAAATTCTATTTACTGAAAAGATTTCTTCAAACAGTCCGTATAAACTCAGTAAAAACGCTTCAATCTCAGACTTTCAGTCTACGCAGCCTGCTGGGTTCTCCTTAGCTGCCCCTGGTCTTTCTGTAGGCACTGTCCTTCCCCCTGGGCTCAGCTCATCCCGCACTCCCCAGCACACAGGCTCCCACCCTTTCCGGAATCTCTGTTCCCTTCTGTTGCATGCACTGCCTTTCGTGTGGGAAGCCAGCCAGGTCTGTGCCCTCTCCTGTTTAACAAATGATGCTGGAAAAACTGGGCTTTAACCTGTCAAAGACTAAAGCTAGATTTATCTGTTTCACCATGTACCAAGCTAAAATCAGAGTAGATTGGAGACCTAAATATTAAAACAGAAATACTAAACCTGCTGCAAAAGAGGTTAGGTAAAACTATTGAAGACCTTGACTTAGGGAAAGACTTCATGAACAAAACCTCTATAGCATGAAAACTGGCAGAAGAAATTCACAAATGGGATCTCATTCTATTAAAAAGCTTCTGCACAGGAAAGGAAACCACCAGGAGAGCAAAAAGACACCCAGCAATATGGGAATGAATCTTTATTAGCTGTTTCTCAGACAAGGGGCTACTATCTAGAATATATAAGGAGCATAAAAAAATCACCCTCCACTAATTTAAAGACTCAATTTAAAAATGGATATCTGAAATGAACACTTTTTGGAGGAAGAAGTAAGAGTAGCTAAGAAGTATATGAAGAAATGCTCAACATCACTGGTCACTCGAGATGCAGATGAAAACCAATTGCATTTTAAGGTTCACAAATCCTGAAGAAGAACCACCTTCCATTCTTAGTAGAGGAGTTATATTCATAGAAAATGTCACTTAAATTATGACGTTATTTATGACAGCAAACCCAGCAATTGTCATTGCAATGCAATTATTATTAACTTACCTTGTCCATAACACCAAACTGTATCACACATACTGTGGCTGTCAGACAATACCTCCAGTAGAATAATCACATATAAATTTTTATGAAACACTACTTTTTCTAATCTGTATGTATTTAACATTTCATGTATAACAAATTCTTGGTGATTAATTTGATCATAAATTCTACATAAAATGTACCAATAAATTCAATAAAATTTAAATAATAAATATTTCAAAAGATAAAAAGAAAAAATCCATTAAAATATGTAAAATCATAGACTATTTGTTTTACTAAAATATCAGCATTGTAACTAAGATTTAATTTTAATATCACCAAATACAACCAGCTGGAGTTTTTCCAACACTGTCTTCCTTCAAGAGTCAGTGTAGAGTCTCCTTTCTCAAACACTTGCTTTTCTTTGTGTATTCCCTAGTCTCTATACTCCAGTCAACACTGACTCAACCCATGAGAGAGAGAGAATCCATCAGTTCGTGACAATGGTTATGGAGATAGGCACCAAGATAACACATTAAAAAGGTAAGGAGCATTACCTAGAGAAACTCATGTATTTAGTAATTTAACAAGGAATATAGTTCTGCATTGTCTGTTTCCTCCAAGTTAAAATATTTGACCACTTATAATTTTAATGATACATATGATAATTGAATATTATGCAATTAAAATCTACTATAATCACTATAAAAATAAAATAGCCTAATCTTTTGCAGCAAGATTGGAATATGGATTATGCTCAAAACAGGAGATCAGCACTGTAGTCTGTGAAGAGCTAACCACATAGCTGACTTGCTTATCCTGCCAAAGCCTACTTGCCAAGATTAGAATAACTCACACTCAAATTCTGTTTCCACAGCTGAAGCTTTCTTAATCAGAAGGATGATGTTTTAATTACAACTATATATTTTGCTTATTCTTTTCATGATTCAAGAATGCTTTGTCTTTTCCTTTAATAAACCTTGTCGCCATTAGTTTCCATAGAAACTGCACCATTGTGCAACTTTACACATAGCTTTCCTTTAACACCATTAAATGCTTATAAAAATTGGTAGGTTGGACAAACCAGTACATTTGACTAAATAGCATTAGTAATTGTGAGGTCTAATCTGTCCTTCTTAGTTCTTTTAGTCTTTTCTCCTCTGGTATGTGTTGAACACTGAGTGACAGCCTAGAGCCTACTGCAAAGGTTTCCACAAATATTGCAGGGATTTCCAATAAACATCATTGATTTTGGTAAAACTTTTAACTATTAGAATATTTTTCAAGTTTGAGTGGACCTCTAAATCTCCTCTTTTAACTAAATGTCATTTAGGAAATTAAATGTCACAAGCTCTTAATTTATTAAATAGCTATTTCTGCAAAATAAGATAAATTCACAGAATTTTCTCTCAGAAAATATACTAGACTACAAATTTATTCATCTTAAATTGTTATATATTTTATATTAAATGTAAGAAAACTATATCAGTATTTTGATATTTTGCATATTTTCATATCAGCTTGTACAGTGTACTAATAAAAATTTACTCTTTATTCTTCTATTTCTTGACACACTATCAGCAGTTGAAATTTACAAGACAAATCATCTATTTTTTCACAAAAATACAAGGCATGAAAGGAATTTAACTAAATCTAACAAGGCTATCTTTTTGCATACATTTCCATGATTGTTTCCAGAAAAGAAGTTTTATTTTTCCCATCCATATGTTAAAAAAAACCAAACAAAAACAAAAGGTGATTCAGTGAAAAACGATACCACAAATGTTCCTTTTAAGGGCTCTTAATTTTTTTCTGAAAGATTTTGAATAAGATAAAATTATCTACTATTACTCAGATGAGAAAGGCACCTACGGCAATCTCTTATTACTATGTTAAAATTTTTGCCAAGAAGACCTCCTAACCCCCAAATAGTACTTTCAGTTTCTCAGTCTGAGTGTCCAGAAAGTCACTCAGTATTTTCCCTTCCTTCAACCATGGCTCATAAACTACTAAGCTGTTTAGACAGTTTTAAAGTGTTATGTAAATTATCCATTACATATTTACATAAAATTTCCAACTCATATTATTATTAAATTATTACATTCAAAAAAGATAGTGAACCTATTTCAGAAAAGAATCAATTTAAAATAAAAGCAAGCTTCAAAAATACAAAGCAATTTGAATAATGGTACTTTACCTCTCATTAATATCTATATTTGGAATAGAAAAGATTAGATAAACATTTCTGTTTAGAATTACATATAATAGCATTATAATTTATAACTTCTAGATACATACAGGAAAAGAGAACTAATCAATATTAAATATTGTCTACCCTTAGATTTAGCAGTTTTAACTTTAACTTCAGCTTTTTA
The DNA here is from genome assembly GCA_004026965.1 of Petromus typicus. Taxonomy (NCBI): domain Eukaryota; kingdom Metazoa; phylum Chordata; class Mammalia; order Rodentia; family Petromuridae; genus Petromus; species Petromus typicus. The sequence continues at coordinate 26,008 of PVIR01005021.1, read as the reverse complement.
ACAGTAATGTCCTATTATGATTACAAATATAAGATTATTTTAAAGTAGCAAATTTTGGAGATCAGATTCCTTTTGACAATATCACAAATAAAGTGTGTTCCCCTGTGTCACAATGGTAAAGTGGAGATAAATATTTTCAATTACTCTCCTTCTCATATCAACCCTAGTTAAAGTGTCTCTTTGAGGGACCAACTAGAATTTACACATTTTTTTCTCCAGCAGTATGTCTGCAGAACCCATCAAGAGGCTTTAGGAGGACTTCAAAAACTTTAGGATGGAACAGTAAAAATGCATTCTTGAAGACAGTCCCAAAGTTTATCAGGACAGCGAATCAAAGAGCTGTCTCCAGGAGTAACAGGAAGCCAGAACAGGGCCACAGTCAGCTCCATGCTTAAGTATTCTCTAGTGTGCCTGGTGGTACCTGCCTAGAATTCCAGTACTAGAGAAGCTGAGGCAAGAGGATTCCCACAAGTTTGAAGCCAGTTTGGGCTACATGGTATATATATAAGGCCAAAGAAATACTATCTCAAAAACAATTAAATACACTTATACTTAATAATTATCTTCTCAACTCTATATAAACTCTTATTCCCCACCACCCTTTTATCTTTGCTCCTCACTTTGTAATATTCTCAGATTGTTAAAGTAGAATGCACGTTCCATTAATTTTACTACTTTTCTGAAGTATCTCATTTCTCACATGTTCATTCTGTCATCGCTACACAATGTATACTCAGAGCCACAGCTTCTTAATTGCACCTTAAAATGTGATTCAAGTTAATTTATTATTTTCTTCTGCCATAATATTTCAAACATAAGATATTATCTACTTGGAATCAAATTCAAGATACATGCATGTGTTTAAAAACAAATTCAAGGAAACCTAATCGATTATACACACTTTAATCTAATGTATTCTAAGTATTTACAATATGTAAATATGCCGACCACATTTTACACTCCACTCTACCACTGTACTAGATGCTTTTCTGCATCAGATTCTCACTTTTACAGGCCTCAGTGAACTCTGAGTTTATCCAAAAGCACACTGACAAATCTGTTTCCTATTGGTCGAAGAAAGTAGAAACAATAAAAATATTTGACAATCTCCACTGACCCCAAAAAGATAAGTTGCAAGATAAATTGTTGTATCCACTGTTAGAATGTGTAAACCCCTACATGTTTTTTAAAGGGCAAAGGGTCTCATATCTTCTTACACTCCAAATGCAGAGCACACACCCTAGGTATTATATTCTGCCAGCTGTTCACTGTATTGATTTTCTTCTACATCAATGTGATTGAACAAACAAATGCTGTAGATGTAACAGCAAAATAAAATGCAACATATCCTACTCTAAAATTACTTTCCTGAACTCGCTATCACCCTTCAGCAACTTTCTTCTTTCCTCATCAGACTCTCATGCCTATCATTTCAATGAAATTTCTTGTTAACACTGCAAGTGCTTTATACATGACTAAACTCAACATTAATCTTTTAGTCTTCATCTTTCTCACAAATTATCAATTGCATTTGGAAGACTTCATCATATCCTTCCTGGAAAATTATCTTACTTGATTTCTATACCAAATCTTTTTTAGTTACCATGCAATCTTATAGGTCACCTGTTCTCATTTTTTAACGAGGTTCATAACCAAATTCAGGATCTATTCCTGAACATTTGAGATGTCCTTAGCTAGGAAGAAGTTTCTATTTTTTATTTATGTTCAATACCATGAGAAACTTGGAGTTTTATGGGCTTAATGCTCTCATAGATATGTTGAAGATATTATACATTCAATATAGACTCTTACTTTATAACATTGGGATTACAAATTAAACTGTAAATGCATCATTTCCATCTGGTAGCTACATCAGAAATAATATAACCAAAAGAGAAGATACACTTCTGAAATAGCAAAACAAAATAGAAGGCATGATCAAAATATATAGTGTTTTTTTCAAAAGATGCGTCCAATTAACTCCTTCAAAATATATTCCTCAGCTCCAAACAAGCTTATCCTATTATTCTTATAACTTTGAAGCAGTAGGATGGATACTACGAAGTGCCACCCAAGGAAGGGCAGGCTTCTAAAAACACCAGTGTGTCCACACTCACCTTATTCACTGGGTCTGTCACTATGTAATTTCTGGTCCTTCCTCAAAACTAAAATGAACAAGAAAGGTGAATTTTTGAATTAATTTTTGAATTGATTCAGGATGGCACTGTCGCTACAGTTCTACACTGAGAGATCCTCGTGGAAGAAAATTTCCAGCACTGCTTGGGAATTAAATGGTAAGAATGACGACATAAGTGTGTTTGAAGCTCAGTGGAGTAATTTGAAAAGGATTCATAAAAACACCTCTTTTCCTGTAATAAAATCTTTTAAATTTGTACCTTCACCATACCTTCCAATCACACATCAGATTTTAAGCTTTTCCAGTAGCATAAAAGTAGCAAGGGTACCTAGCAGGTCTGATGTGGTAGGTTTGTGTGCATGAACTTTCCATCTCTGTGACAAGACAGAAAAAACAAGTTAAAGATGAAAATATTCTGACTCATGGTTTCATAACTTTTAGTCAACGACCTGTCCATTACTTTGCTTTGGCCTGGACCGTGGCAGGAATGAGAGCTTGAGATAGAGGACGTTCAGGTCATGCGAGGCAGGGAGAAGCTGGGAGAGAGGGAACGAGAGAAAGTAGGGAAGCAAGAGCAAGGTAAGACATTCAAGGACACGGCCTTTACCAGCAAGTCCACAGACCTGTTTCTTCCAATGGCGTCCCAGCTCCTGCAGTCTCTACCGCCTCCCCCTGATCCTGTAACTACAAACCAATCAGCGCACTGAGCTGCTAGTGAACTCAGAGTTCTCATCGTCCAGTCACATCCCCCAGACCCTTTTCTGCCCTTTCCTGTATTAAAGACCAAGCCCACAACTGGGGAGCACTTGGGGGACATTCGAAATGCCAACGTGAGCAGGGAGGCGCCAATGAGTTCTACTGACATTCACAGACTGATGGCTGAACAGGGGAATGTGGGAGTGGCGGGCAGGGTGATCCGTTGTGTGGAAAAGCTCTGTGGATGATGGCTGTGGTAAGCACTGGGTCACTGTGAATTTAATTATTGAAAAATGGGAAAAATTACAATGTTAAATAAGAGATTATTAATATGTTTTTTACATTAATTTCCTTCACAAGTGCTGAATTTTGAAACTTTTCAAAGAAAAGTTTGTATCAGTGATTAATTTAACTTAAAAAATCATCAAAATGTACAGACAATGCTAATAGATTATATAAAATTACAAAGACAATAACTTAATATTACTATTTATGTTGAAATAATGGCATTCAGTAATTTTTCATTATCCTCTCAACATGATTTTAGAGATTTTTCTTAAGCTAATAGTTTCGCTTTAATGCAATGGGAAATTATTTTTTGGTTTCTTCTTTGAATTTAGTGAATTCTTATATGGGCACAGGATGAGATATATACATGTGTTAATTATTTTGATTTGATATTATTATATTTTATAGTCCATCAATGAATTCCATATGGATTTTGTTGGAAGGCAATTGATATGGTATCTGAAAGATAACAGAGATTGTGTATATAGGGGGTGGAGGGTCACAGGGCAGGTGGAAATGCGAAAAAATGAGAATCAAGTCATGTCATGTTCTGGTACAAACTCAGTATTGAATGTCATGATGATGTGTACTCACAATGTACCAATAAAGATTTAAGTATTTTAAAAAATATATGCAAGATTTAAGAAGGCTAGAAGTGAGTGCACATTTATAAATATTTTATTTTCCTACAAAATAAAGTTGATAGATTTTATTTTACAAAAGAATCACTAAACTAGCATATCCCTATCACCACACATGCAGTATATATCGGTTCTGAAAACATAATTTAAATCAGTTATTGTTAGGCATTGATAAATATATGAAGTAATGCTGCTTGTTCTGCTTTATAAATAGTATTTTCTCTGTTAGATTAAAAACAAAGGAGCTATAAACCTAGATTGTATTATTTTTCAAAATGGTCTCCATTCTTTAAGGATAATAAGGCTGTCATTTTAAAAACGGAAGAGGATATTATCCAGAGCAATTTGGTTTCATAGCAGAAGAGGGAGGTAGAAAAACTTAGTGCATGTCATCTGACTAAGTAAATGACTTTCTATCTCTTCAAATTTATGCAAAATCCTTATCACTGAGTAGACAAAAATTAAAATTGTTGGTAGAACGGAGGGAGAATTTATGATGAATCATTTCATTTTCATTGATTAAAAGATTTTTCTCATTTTTGCCAGGAGGTAACTGTAAAATTGTAATCTAACTGAATAATTAATTGGATAGTCTTCTTATTTTCCTATTAATAAGAATGAACACATGACATCTAATGTAGGTGAGATAAACAAGTTTCTTTTATCATGTTGCTAACATTTCTCCACTATTTTCTTTTCAATTAATATGCAAATGAAAGTAGCTTCCTGAGCTAACAAAAAATATGTAATTTCAAACTTAAAAGCAACATCACACCTTTTTCTGTGTCTCTAAAAATCAGTACCTTACCTTCAAGGATTTCTTTTTCCAATTTACTACAAAGACTCAATGGTAGATCAATAAAACTCAATTATATTATATTTGCTAATGAATACTGTAGTAAAGAAACATTCTGCTATCTTTCAGGTAATCAACTACAACAGAAAATTTTAATCAAAAAATATTTTCATTACATATTTATTGATATTCTGTTACAATATGCAAGGCAACATATTTACTGAATTAATTATTATTATTATTATTATTATTTTAGACAGGGTCTCGCTTTCTAGTTCTGGCTGGACCCTGAGCTCAGCCTCCAACTCACATCACATCAATCCTCCTGCGGACCTCCCGAGTGCTGGGATTACAGGCGTGAGCCACCATGCCCGGCACTGTAGTATGTGGTACTGGTTGTTGCTGGGGTGAGTCTTCACACCTAGTATGGTATGTGGTTACCGAGGATCGAACCCAGGTCCTTGCACTTGCAAGAAAGGCACCAAAACCACTGAGCTAAATCCCCAGCCCTTACTGAATTAATTTTAAAAGTATAGAAGTTCTTACTAACAAAGCTCCATACAATATTAACTATTTAGTACCTGACATTTATTTCATATATTACTAAAGATATTTGGGACGTATGGATGTATAAGTTTAATTGCAAATGTCCTTGTTAGTTTTCACTGTCTACCAATTATCTGCTGGCATTACCTGACAATGTATACATGTTCACTGATAAAATGTTTATAATATACACTCCTGTCCAGGAGATGTCAAGAGAAGAGGGACAATATTATGGCCAACATTAATAGTGGCTTTTAATTTTACAAAAATATCTATTTATTTGCTTATTATATGCATATTAGAGTTCAAAATTAAAAATATAATAAAATATATAAGAAAGTATACACTTTGTATTATTCTTTTAAAGCTCAAATTTTAAAAAGTAAGTTATAAAACATTTTACAATTATAAAAATAAGTTTACTGCATAAAATATATCAAGAGAAGACTTCAAAAATGCAGTGTTTTGAATTAAAGAGTCAATGTTGCTATTTTAAGGGATTAAGTTATTTACTATCTTCAAACCTCAATTTCTTATTCTTTAAATTTTAGATAATAATATAATTTACTACATAAGATCTAGATGTTGAATTACAAAAGCAGGTAAAATGTATGATAGCTGGACCATAGCATTTGATCAACAAATATAAACTATTTCAGGTACTTATACCAGTGAAGCAGAAAAGTAAGTGTGAGCACAAGCACGTAGCGACAGTCTTCCTGAGAATATAGTGGAAACATCTGTTCCTGTATTGTGAACCTTCATACAATGTTCCATACCTCATCTGCTCCATGGAGTACATTTCTTCTCATGCTATGACTCTTTTGGTAATACAATAAACACCATTCACCAAACTCACCTAAAGCATACATTGCAATGTTTTTAACAAGTTCACAACATTTTATGCAACCAACACTACAATCTGTGTGAGAATATTCATACATTAAGCTACACAAGTACGGCTGTCACTTCTGGTGTGTTTTTTCACCTGCCATCTATTTTCTTTCAGCCAGCACCAGTTCCCAGAAATTACTGAGATTCCTCCTTTGAGTCTGTGTTTGCCTGTTCTGGATTTTCCTCTCATTTTCTTAAGTGAAATTGACTTTTGATAAACATCTCCCAGCTTTGTCCTCGTCTCCACAGCACAGGCCTCCAGTAAGCACATTCTACACTGCCGTAATGCTCAACTCCTCTGCGCTCTGGCCATGAGTAAGATCATGGGATATTTGACTATCTGTGTGCAGCTTAATTTTACTCCTTTTTCTTTAGATCTCTCCATGTTGGAACAGAAGATAAGATCCTCGTAGCTGAAGATCGGAATGTTTTTTCTTAAGGTTTATCATTGATTGATATCACATTTCCAGAAAGTAATTTGAGTGCACAGGCCACGTGGTACATACGTACCAGCATCCCAAATGGGTCCCTCCAAGTGGCTGATGCTCCAACAGCAAGATTATCTATACTTACAGATAATCTCCAGGTGAAGTCGAGTTGGAATTCTATTCAGTGCTTAAAGTATATTTTATTCCACGTAAAGTTACTAAAGGAGTGTTTTTAAATTCTGGTTTTGCATAATTTTACCCGAATGTGTGGAAAGAATTGGTTTCATCTCTCCAAGGAAAAAGTTTCTGTGGAATTTGGCTGAAATTCCAAATAAGTATTGAAATGACATAGAGGTAATTGTATTAATTGCAGTTAACTGATGTGATGAGTCTTTTTTTTCTGTTTTTCTTACTAAAGGAATGCATATTGAACATTCAGTTGGCCCTTGCCATACTTGGATTCCTTACTTATGTTCAACCAATTGCAGATCAAAAAAAGTAGTGGAATGGAGATTTGGCTCAGAGGTCTGGCAACTGCCTCACAAGCACAAGGTCATGAGTTTGATGTGAATAGAAGTTTTATTTTTATTATTGTGTCCTAAAAAATACAGCTGCATATAATTTATGAGTTATAATTAACTTAAAGAATAACTTCTACAAAAAATGTATACATTCTCTCTGTGAATACTATGCCAGCTCATAGGAGGGAACTGAGTGTCCATGGGATGCAGTATCTATAGGATCCTGGCCCCAGTCCCTTATGGAGATAATGAGGGATAAATTGTATAGCTTTTCACAGAATATAAACATTTCTGGTAACTAAATTGTTTATTTTAAAATGATAACTCTGGGTAGGATAATGTACTTTTAGTTTCTAAACTTACTCTTAAATATAATGATATCAACATGTAACAAATTAAGCACTAGGTATTTGAAGAAATAAATGGCATTTATTGACTGAAAATATACATATTTTTGAAATAACAGAGCATATAACGTAAACAATTATAAAAACATATAAGGCCTGCATCATTTTATAGTGTTCTTTAAAATATTGAGAAGTATTTTAGCTTTCTAATAGATTTACATTATTATGTACTCAGGTGTGTCAATTACTTAAAAGAAAAAACTGGCTAAAATAAGATCTTTTAAAATTAAAAATCCTGTATGACTTTAAAATAACTTTATTTTAAATGGGCTTTCTTTTCCTAGAAATGGCTTTTGAAATTGATAATAGTGATCTTTACAGTTGTTTAACAACCAGACACTTTCTAATTCTCTGTCACATTGCACACATATATATCACCTGCACCAGTTCTGGAGTATGCATAACTTGAAGATGCATGGACAGATTTATTAAAAATCCACTTACTTGTGGGTTTCAGGAAAATTCTACAAAGTCACAATAAATTTAGATATAATCTCTTGAGGAAATACCACATTACATGAGTTTCCAATGTCAATAACTGTTGTATCAATGAATACTTATGGGTAAAACCTTATAAGTGCAAGGTGAGTTCATATTGCTAGTGTATTTTCAGTTAAAACAACCAGGTGAATCCATCTGATATTATTAGGTCAGTATAAATTTCAATAGGCATTACAAAGACAATTATGTGTATAAATTATTGGATATTTCAGCTTAAAAATGTCATGTAAGTAGAGCTGTAATAGAAATGATAATTACTTAAAAATAAGAGTCACAGTTTAATAGATAAGGAAAAATATAAGTGCTTGTCCTTGTAATTTTGAAATTCCATAATGTTAATTTTTTTCCTGCACCTAAAAGAAACATTTACCAACAATTCTTTGAAAGTAATTTCAGCATTTATTTGTATTTAAAGCACTTTAAAATTTTTTAAATAGTTGTAAGGAATGTCTCGGAAAACGTACCTTAGAAAGATTTGAATGAAAAATATTTATCTCCTTGAAATAGTGATTTGATAACAAATATACAAATTTTGATTGCTCTGAAATATAAACACTAAAGGAGTAAATTTTATATTTCTTAAAGACCACTTTAGAACTTTATGACTGCTGAAGGACCAGTTTATATTTCTCAGTAAATGCTGGCCTCCATTCCAAATGTATATTTGTTCTACCAAATTTCATCACTATTCCACAATTACCTGTAAACATTGGAGACTTTTTTTTTTTTGGAAATTTATAGACTTAAAATTAGAAAAAACAAGCTTGTCAAATTTCAATTCCTATAGTACATGCAAATTTCTTGAAATTGCCCATTAAGATATGCCATGATACTGTTTTTATAAGTATTCTTCTGCAAAATGGTGCTTTTGTAAAAGAACAATTGATTAGAAAAGTAGGAAAGAGGGTGTATCATTATTTGCAAAATAAATGACAGATTGTCAATTTATGGAAACAACATTTAATACACTTGTTCATCTTCTGAATTTAAATTTTTCTAATGAAGTTGGCTTTTCTAAAATATCCAGACTGCATAATTATGTTTAACAATTTAACAAGAGCTATACAGAGAAAAGTTATTTTATTTTACTGATCCACATGAACCTTGCTTGGATAGTGACACTCTCAAAACGTCCAAAGAGGAATGTCACACACGAAGCCATAAGTTGAAAATAAAATATATGTAGCAGGGTGTGCTATAAAGCATCCCTTTAAGAGTCAATAAAACTGGCAAGAGTCAACCCCTACCCTCTCATAGCCAGTAGACTTTCAAATTATAGATTTCATTTGTCACGCTTCACTTAGCCTATCTGTAACTCTCAACGAGAAAGGCCAACCTCAAGTAGTTAATTTAATGGATGAAATACTAAATGCTGAAATGAGAAGTAATGGAAAGGAAAGTGAAAGACAATTATTTCATGTCTTTTGAGACAGAAATGGTATTCCCAGAAGGTGCACACTTGCTTTCTCAAATGACTTTAAGAAAATATTTAGGAAGATAGAAAAATAAATAGCTCCTCACTAAATATACATTGACTTTCATAAGAATTTTCAAATAAGATATTCATAATGGTAGGGTAGTATTTATCACAATTAGACTTGAGACCACAGAGGGGTGGGTTCGGATTCACTGACAGGTACCTACATCTACAATGAAATATGCATCTAATGCCTCACCTACCCATTCTAAATCATACTAGCACTTACATTTTTATGCATTAATTTTAATGAATTATATTAAAAAATTAAGATTATGAATAGCGCTTCCAGTAGCTTAATGGTCATAGTAGAAGGTAGAAATAAACTATAAGAAAAAGCACAAAAATATCAAGAATAAAAGTGATACTGTTAACCACTGGTAGTAAGTACACTTTGTTCTAAAGGCCCGTGGAAACATTTTGACTTGAACTATTGTGACAAAGTTTTCATCTGATGCTTAAAAAAGAGAGATGATTTGATATTACTGAGATCATCAGCAATGTGTACAAGCATTGAAAGGAAGTAAAGCAACAAAAATGATCAAGAAATATGATTCATATAGCTATACACACACATATATTCCCTAAGATGAATATTAATATTACAGATCACCAACATATACCAATTTTTTAAAAAATGACCCTGGAGAGGTGGATGGGCAACTTGAGACAGAATGCTTCTGTATGACTCTGATATAGTTAGTAGGCTCTTTCCTTTGCCTATTAAAGTTGGGTGTTAGTTTATAATTTGTCCTTGTCTTCTCTACAAACACATCTTGCTGATATCTCCTGTAATGTGTTTTCAGTATTATTTCTCATGCACTAATTCATTTTACCAAATTCAGATTGCACTGTGCGCTTTATACCTGGAGGGTCTGAATGACAATGTCAGGGGCTGTAGCAGGGCCTATTCATTTCTAAAACATTTACCAACAAACAATTATAGACTATCAGGTGGTTATTACCAAAAACACAGTTTGCAAGGTATCTCTTTTGAAGCCTTTGGTCATGATTCAGGCAATGTGGCAGCCATGTTGATTTCTTTTTATATTCAGTCTCATTAAGGGAAATAAGAAGTCAAAATGCTGAATGAATAAAAGGGGTGAAAAGAATATCCTTTACTTTTTTTGAAGAAAATGATGCCTATAAGACGGTGTCAGAAAGCAGGACATATGGGTAGAATTGGACATTGGCAGCACGTAAAGAAGATGAAAGCTGGCCTGGACCACATGTACCTCTTGGCTTTTGTGATTGTGTTCAGACTACTGAACTTCCTTGCAAGTTCTCCCTTGATTTCATTGTGCTTCTGCATTGCTAGTGGGGATTCAAATGCAGATCTATTTTGTTTCTCTCTAAAATTATCCCATCAGAACCTGACAGGAACATTTTCCTCCCTCAGTTTATAAGTTGTCATTGCAGGGCCAGGGAGTTAGCTCAGTGGTTCCGGTGCCTGTCTGGCAAGTGCAAGGGCCCGGGTTCAATTCTCTGGTAACCATATACAATACTGGGCGTGGAGACTCACGCCCAGTAGCAACCAGTACCACATACCACAGTGCCGGGCGTGGTGGTTCACACCTGTAATCCCAGCCCTCGGGAGGCAGAGGCAGGAGGATTGCTGTGGTGTGAGTTTGAGGTTGAGCTCAGGGCCAGCCTGAACCACAAAGCGAGACCCTGTTTCAAAAAAAAAGTTGTCATTGGAAATCTGAAAATTTCAACTAGAATAAAAAGATAAATGATTGTCTTACTTCACAAAAATTCTTTTTATAACTATTTTCTGCCATAAAATTTCCCTATTTAGTTGACAAATTTTTCAGTCCCAAAATGTCATCCATCTACTGATTATAAATGAACTTTCTTCAAGAAATGGATGAGATTTTCTTGAGTTTTGTAGCTATTTTCCCATTTATCTTCATCTGTAGCTTAAAATTATTGTAAATTTAATTTTTGGTTAGTGAATCAAATACATTGTATTGAAGTTACTTCTGACATGGTTTAATTTCTCTGCTGTCTTATTTTAAAATAAACCTACACGGCAGGAATGTAGCTTACTGGTGGAGACTTGGCTGGCATTTCCTGAGGCCCTCAGTTCAATCTCTAGGACTGGACAAGGAAACAAAAGGAAAAGGCGTAAAAATAAAACTGTAAAGTCACTGTCACACTTTGACTTATTTCTCCATGTGCTGAAAGATAGAAGTTAAGAAAATGAACTTATGTTTCAGGTAACTTTCAAGATCTTTTATAATCAAGAAAATATAATTTTAAAACATATTTCCACATAATTCAGACAAGTTATCCGATATTAGTGCCAAGTATTTTGGAACACATTCTGAAAGACCTAGAAACCAAGTTACCTGAAAAGAAATCTATTTTCATGTAGTTTTTCCCAGGACATGTTGTAATACAGTGATGTTTGTCATTAACTCCTGTATAAATTCTAACACATTAAGAAGTAATTGTATTGTGATACGTTCAATTGAGATGAAATTAGTCAAATGATTTCATGTGGAATTACTCCCGGATAATAAATAAGTTACCAATGAAACTTCAAAGTATTTTTAAAAATTATGTTAATATTTGGAAAACCAGTATTCAGGACTTGAATAAATAGGTCTCAGGTCGGGAATTACTGGCAAAAACGTTTTAACGCTGAAGGATGTGTGATATAGACTTGGCCTAACCCAAGTAAGGGAGCTGATGAGATCCTTGCTGTAAGACTGGTTCCTCCAAATATGAGGCTAGAATCTGAATCTATGGCAGACACCCAGAGTATAAGAAAACGGAGAACAAAGACAATGAGGAAGCCTAAAGGACAGATGAGACATCTGCCTGTCTGTGCCACTGTGCCCCCACAGTGGGGTAGGGCAAGAGAAGCATTGCCCTCAGGTATGCCTCCAGATGCCAGCACAGAAGGTGTTGGGTGACGAAGTGTTCACAGTATGGCTGCTGCTTCAAACGAAAGAGGAAAATCAGTGCAAACGTGACAACGCATGCGAGCTGCCACATGGCGGAGCTTCAGTCCAGCGCTTTGAATCTTGTGCGAAAGCCTCGCCTTGGGTCGTCTTCAGCGGAAACATCTGAGAGAGGAAACGTGGGTAGTGTGAGCCACCAGGGCGACAGCGCTCTCGTAAAGGCACCTCGCAACCGTTAACAACCAAAGGTCTCACCTCTGATTCTGACCCTATAATCCCCAACAGGCTTACTTTATTAATCTGAAAATTTTCTGTTTTTTTCTAATACGAAGCTATAAATTTTATATTAGTTGTTTTATGTGCTATGTAAAGATGATTTCTTCATTTGTAAATAATAATGTCATATTTATTAATATTTACTCACCAAAGCAGAGTTATACAGTATTTATGTATACACATGAAAACAAAAGTAAGCATGATTTTCATTGACTGGAGGGAAAGAAAAGAAAAGTACTTTTTTTTTCCTGGTACAAAAAATAAACTTAAATTGAAAAAGAATCGGATAAGCTAAGCATCATGTAACTTTGTAATACACATCTTAAATGATCTGTAAAATAAATTTTAAAATTGTACTGGCTTTTAAATTCATAACTGTCTGATTCATAATTGCATAGTTAATCACTTATTGTTTTGAAAGTAAAATATAAAGTTAACTGCATTTTTCATAGTAAATTTCATTCTCAGAGTAACCAAATATCATGTTTTTTTTCTTTAGAAGTGTCATGGAAGGGAATATTATTTCCTGTGTCCTCACTGTAGCTGATATATTTGATAGACATTTCAGAATTGTAGGTGAAATAAAAACAGCACCCCATAATTTTGTGGTTCTGTCTTTCAAAAATGTTTATCAAAGTTGATATTCACAATTTCTATTTTTTAATATTTCAGAAGGCTACCAAAATATATCTTCTATTTTGTTGTTTTGTAAAAATAGACCATACTGACACACAAGGAAACATACTGAAAATATCTGAAGTTCTTTAAGGTTAAAACAATGACATCAGTACTTCCCAAGGCCGGCTTAGAGTTCCAGAATTAATTCCTATTATGGTTTCCCAGAGTTTAGCAGGAATTCATCAAAAGATAGGTAATTCTCAGAAAACAAACTTGGCTTCTGAGCAGGGAATTTCTGGCCCTGATTGCTTCTATTTTTGCCTCTCTATCTCCTCTCTATCATCTGCTGTCCTAGAGTTCCTGTTAGCACTCACCTTCAGCCCACAGTGCCAAGCTGGCAATCCTACACTGCCAATCTCACCCTCTCCTGACCTCAGCTGCGAGGCACAGAGCAGCGGCTCCATCTTCACAGATCCAGTGGGCCTGATAAACTGTAGAGACTCACTGAGTCGGGTACAAGCTCATGAGTCTTTCATGGAATTGACCAGAATCACCCAGTCAATTCCTATCATACAATATCAATTTTTGTAAATACATAACAGTTTAGAAAGCTGTAAGAAATCAATACATAAGAAATCCATAATTTCAAGGTAGTTATTTCACTCGGCAGAACACCATTCCAATTTGCATGAAGAAATTCTGTATTCATTGCATACAAATTAAAGCAATTTTTGAAATTTATATTGTTTTAAAAATACTTTAATCTTTCAGTGAAATTTAATGTTATTAATTCAATTGATTATATATTTCTCATAGACACACAACATATATAATTGACTACTTATGTAAATATTATTCATTAAATTTTGTATGAATTTATATACAACTATGTTTATTATGTAAATTTTATTATATTATTTTGTTTGTATACCAAATATTAGAAACTTTTGATATATTGTGCTGCTCTTGAGCCATGAACTGGCTGAAAGAAAACTAGTCTAACTGCACACTGACACAGTGTAATGATGGTAATAATGATGTAACAATCAAAAAGTATACAGCATATTTGATGGAACAGAAATGTCTAAGCATTTTGCATAGCAATCCATAGTTGCCTCCTAAGAGGGAGTGAGGTAGAAATTTCCCCTCAGCTTCAGAGCCAGCTGTGCAGTTGGAGAACTGGATTCTGTCCTTGGAAAGAGGTAGTCTTTTGTGGCTTTAACTCCTAGAGCCCAGTATCTCATGAAAATGTTATATATTGTAGTGTATGATATTCAAGTTGCTAAACATTGTATGCTTGGGAAACATAAAATATAGGAAGATTATAAGACTTGGGGCAAGGGACATTTTTCTAGGGACATTAGTATCTTTTGAGTAGAATTTTCAGCGTCAGCTAGTCTTCTGAGCATTGTTCCGGTGAGGAGATACGATACTAAGAGAAAGGCTTCCCATACTTTTTGGAAACTTGAAGATGGAAAATTGCTAAAGACAGAACTATAACCTGTTGCAGGTGAAACATTGATCTGACACTGCAGAAGGAAGTCACCATGTAGGAGACAGCTTCTGAGGTCAGGGACCTTTGAATTCCAGCGACTGGTCACTGATGCTCTTAGATGTCGTGCTGAGGACCAACTCATAGGCAGCGTTCACTTTCATAATAGTTATTAGTGAAGACCTTAGAAATCAACACCTATTTAAAAATAAACAGAAGAATAAAAGGAAGCCTGATAGGATGAACATAAAAACTTCGAGCCAGCTCTCACTGGCCCTGGAACTGACGTGGTCCACTTGGGTTTTCCTTGGGAGATCAGCAGCTGGCAAGGTCAGCCCTGGTCCACCCTCCTTTCGTCCCTCTTCCCTTCTCCAGCTTCCATCCATCATCAGTTGATGGTCACCCCAACAAAGGCACGGCCTTGAGCAAGTCTCTCTCTGCACCTGACATTATCCTGACAGACTTTTCTTCCGAAATACACGAACTAACCTTGGCAATAATTATGAGCCTAATTTTTTGGCCTTCTTGCATTTAAAAGTGTTTTGTTCTAAAGTATCAGATTATACAATGTATCTGCCAATCCACTCAAATTGAGTCCTTTTAAAGCTTTATCTGATTCATGTATTATGTATATGTATTTCTATATATTTAGATATCTATGCATATGTTACAGGGTCAGGCTATTTCAAAGATAATACATAAAATTTAAAAATTCATAGTGAGCAGCCAGTTCCAAAAATTCTCCACTCTTTTTTATTTATACATACATGGTATCAAAAGACGTACACATTTAATTTAACCACTTCAAAGTGTACGGTGGGCTTGGGCTGAATTTTTGTATTGCATATAAAGTCTCACTTGCCAGCCACAGCTGCTGAGGAAGTAGCTGAGGCTATTTTGATCACTGGAGCCTGAAAATTGGATGCACCATTTTTAAAAAACATGATTTTTTTGTCTGAGGAAAAGCTTTTACCTTCTGCTCTCAAGCCAGTTAAAACAAAATGCAATTAGGTGAGACAATAGAAACCTGAAGCTCAAACAGCAGTCTGCATTGTTATGAAGTTTAAAGGTGAATTTGTACAAATACCAAAAGCTAATTACGCAGAACAAATGACACTTAACTACTGTAGAGCTTCAGAAAAGAACAGAAATTGATTTCTCTCTCATCAGATTAAATTACATTTTCATATTGATTGGCAAAAAAAGAGATTCTGTAACTTCTCTCATAGACTGGGCAAATATATTTAATATTTCTTATTTATGAAACCCTGTCTCTCAAAATTTCAGAGAATATGATTCTAGCTTTCTATTATTGAACAAATATTTTGACAAGTGATGATATTTTGGAAGGCAAACAAGAAAAAATACATTCAAGCAGTTCTGCTGAGTGATGTAGACTTGGGAAATAAGGTATAGAGGTAGTACAGGTGCTCATGGGTCTTTCTTTCCCGTGTCTGATGCAAATTGAGATCAATAGAATCAATACAGCTTAATTAAAACTTTGACCATTAATATTTTTGTCAGTCCCCAAACTAAAGTGTGCAGCTAAGTACTACAAGAGTTCAATACTCATTTTTTATCACTTATTCAGAGTTAGGAATGGCTAAGAATAGACAAACATAGGTCTGGTAGAGTTATAAGGAAGTTAAGGAAAGTTTCCTAAGAAACAGAGAGTTTCACACAAATACAAAATCTTAGTCTTTGAACCACAAAATACTTTTTATCTGGCCAGACTTAATAGGTAAAACACCAGTCAAAAATGATTTGCTTTGTTCATTTTTTTTCCCCTGCAAAGTAAAGATGCTGTGACATTTGGAGAAGGAGAAAAAAATCTTCATTAAACGTTTAAAACATACATTTTGAAAAATGAAATAATATTGTTGTCTGAGTTCTAGTCTCTTACTATGTTAGTGGCAAATATAAGCTGAACACTTCATGGAAATGGGGCCTATAGAGCTCTATGGGTGAGATCAAAACAGGAGCTCTGCAGAAGTAAGACTAAGTCCACAAAGTAAAAGATCGCAGTGTACAGGTCTATGTTATTTGACAATTCAAATGGCTTTTCTTTTCTGTTTGAAATTCAGGATAATTCCTGTTCCCAAGTCCACCATTGATTTTGCTCCAGTTCCTTTTCTGATCTCATTTCTGACCACTATGTGCAATGATTCATTCTGTTCAAGCCACAGTGGAGCCAACACCCTCTGTGAATGGTCCAAGTCCCCATCACAAGGCCAGAGACAGCCACATCCTGTGTCCCCGCCAGCCACCAGGCTTATTCGTTACTCACACACTTTCTGGCTCAAATATCAAGGAGGATATTAAAGGCACCAAACGCAATTTCACACCCACTGTGATGTTCCTCTTTTGGTTTGTTTTTCCCAAAGGCCTCTTCTATAATACATGACTACCATTTAGCTGTCTGGCCAGTATCTTCTCCATGAAAGTTGTAGCACTTGTGTTGTTTATCCCTATACCTCAGAATGCGAGGAAGCCCAATCAATATTTCCTGCATGACTTTCCCTACAGAATCCTTGGGGTAAAATCAACTTTCATTTGTGTATTATCATACTAAATATCCCTTTGGGTTTGAGTAAAATTTGGAAGAGCTCTGAGATAAATTCAGCCAACACTAATGCACAGAAGCCTCGATGGTAATGACTGAACTATTCTACTCAGAGGAGTAGAAAACCATCTCAGAATTATTTATACGTTTGTGCTATTGAGGTCTAGAAAAAAATGAATTGAGATATTTCAGGTAATCGTTGCTTAATGAAATGATGACTACACACAACACAGAGATTCAGTTAGGTCCTCCCCTGGAAACTATATAATGTGGTTTGAGTGTGAGGCTTTATGGTGACTTTTAACATGACAAAAAGACAGAACTGTCCAGAGCAGAAGGTGTAAAACAGATCAACTGCTTATCAAAGGTATACTTTCTCCCAGGTGCACTTTTATCAAGAGCTACAGAGCAAATCATTTAAAACTAAAACTGCTAGAGAAAGTGAAATGCTCAGCAAATAAAGTAAAAAACAACAACAACAACAACAACAAAAACAATAATACCTGGACCCTCTCAATCTGTTTTAGAAACTTCATAGATAAACTAAGGCAAATATTTAATTTCTGATGACTTTGTTACTTTTTCAGTCCCTCGGAATGCATTATTTTTTTTTTCCCAGAGAGCCAACAATAAATACAATTCTAATATTTTCAGACTGGAAGGGAAGCTTTTCTCTTAGAAACATTGGAAATATTTAGGGTATTAGATTTTTATCGTTCGGGCCACTAAGGTGTCATTCATAAGGAGTGAATGAGAATTACCAAAAAGAGAAGATATTTGTTCCAGGCCAGCCCAGTAAATCATTGGATCTATCAAATAAAGTACAGAAGTACCTAATTCTCTTAGACCTTTAGCTCTTAACTGAAGGTGAGTTAGAACAAATAGGAGCGAAAACAAACAAAATCGAAATTATATCCATCTCTGAACCTGAAGGAAGTTTTTGACATGTGGATTTCTTTATTCATCATCCTCTCTGCATAATCAATGACAGTTTGTTTCACACACAGGCTTCCACAGAAGTACAGAAAAGAAGACCCAAGATTTAGTTCAGTAGTTCTGCGCTGTCTTGTCTCTCTTGTCCTGCAAGGAAGAACACAACACACTGCTGGAAGTGCAAGCCTAGAATAATCATCTTTATTATTTCCGCGTTTGCCCTTTATATAGCCTGGCCCGGCACACCCTGAGCACAGCCTAGACTCTTCCAAATAAGATCAACAAAGCAACTTGTTTTTTACTCAGAGGCAGAGGCCTATGCTCCTTGGCCCAGTGCCCAGCATCATCTTAGATCGGCTTGCCACATCTCCCCCTTTTTGTTTTAGAAGATGCTCTTGGGACCGTGCCTGTCTTAGGTGGTGACTGTCTTTCCCATGCCTTACCCATCATGGGCTACATGAGAGGCGTGCTCATGCACCTGTCTTAGGTCGGTCATGGGAAGCAGCCATCCTTACCCATCTTTGACTACTGGTCCAGCATAGAGAGCCACACCTGAGGAGACTGGCCTGCTTCGATGGCTTGTATGGCAAACACCAAATTATGGTGGTTTCCATTTCGTTGTGTACAATACCAGTGCATGGTGACAGCTGCAACACACATGACCATCAGGAAGATCACAGCCAATGAAACTGTACCCACCCAGGCTTCAAACATTTTACCTAGGAACCACGAGCACATGCGTCTTATTGATGTTACAGATGTACAGCGAGATTTATAAACTGTTTGTCCCATGGCCCGCGTATGATGTCGTGTAGCCCGCGTGACACTTGACTTAGGTTAAGAACTTGCAGGGGGGTAATACATTACATCACAGTCTAGATGGTACCATGTCCACAGAATGTCTATTAGTTCTTAAAGGAAGGCAGTTTGTTGATTGAGGTTTAGGATCCCTGCTCGTAGGTGTGAGTTGAGCGTCTGTTGGCTGCTCAGCGCAGTCTTCTGAGCTAAATTATCTACGGTTGAGGTGGTTAGCATGGTCTGTGTGATAGCAAAGCCCACCGCACTGGCTGCTGTAAGTCCAAAGTCTCTTTTTTGGTCCCCACATATGGATACACAGCGGTGTTAGGCTGTTCTACAGGAACAGGGAGCCAGGCTGGCACACAAACCAGGACCACGTTGTCTGAATTATTCCAGCAAGCACTAAGGGAACAATTTTCTACAGAGCAGTTAAGCAATCCCTCTGATGGCACTGAGCCGTTCCATAGGACAAGGAAACAATGGGGGTACCACGCAGGGGGGATCACTCAAGGTATCATTATTGTTGGTAAAGCTATTCCACCTGACTGTACTGGACCCGTTAGAAGAATTGCCCATTATATTGGCCCAAGCATACCAGCCTGACTGCATAACAAATGGGGCCCAATCTAAACAGGTCGTTTTTCTATTAGAGAACCATCCTCACATCATTAAAGTCTCTCCCTGGACCTCTGTATCTGCATAACAGATGGAGCCTTTGGCCAACTGTTTCATTCTCTGTGAACTCTGTTAGTAGAGCAGGTGCCCCAGCCTGGCATCCCTAGCCAACCGTCTTAGGCGGGGGCATGGCAAGCACATGAGGCACAAGGAGAAGGCACAGCACTGTGCTGTTATGATCTCCTCTTGTGAAACACAGGGTATCATTTAGACTTAACACTACCCGAGTCGGAGACTCGGCATCATCTACTGGCGCCCCAGGTTTTCCTGTCTGCTGTCCTGATAAGGAGAATATAGAGGGATAAAAAGGTGCCTTAATACCTACCACTTGCAGAATCGGGGGATCTCTTACCCAAGCCCAGTGAAGTGTGTCAGTCCATACCAGGCGCAGGAGCAGGACCATTGTGTGTACAATGTGTATCTACGCCTGTGTCTTCATCTTCTCGGTTCTTTTTTCGAGGTCCCACATGAACCAATCTCTCTGGAACCCAAATGGGCATTTCCTGGTCCTGGGGAAACACACAAACAGCCCCCCTTTTCCACAAGATTACTGGGTCTGGCCCTTTCCATTGTCCTGTGAGTAAATCCTTCCACAGTACAGGGGCCATGGAGTGGAATGGCCCTCTCCTGCATGGAGCTGCACCGATGAACATCCTTGCGCATCAAGCAAAAGAAAATTTAAAGTAAAAAGGGCAAGAGAAAGGTTGTCTTTACAGCCAAGAGAGCGGCCCATTTTACCATAAAACTCCGGATGGGGAGTGAGTGGAGGGTAAAACCACGAGCAGCGGCTTGTTAAGATCAACACGATCTCCCTATGCCTCCTGAGACGAGCTTGGACAAGGTGTATCTTGTCTCGTGCCTGATTGGTCAATTATCTTCATCTGTGCTCGTAGACCAGCCTTTACCCTCTTGCCCACTTCTGCTACAGCCTGAAGTAACGCTCAACTCAGACAGAGTCAGAACAGCCTCCTCTACTTGACTACAACCCTCTAGGACCTGTGCCCCTCTCTGTAGGGGGTGCTGGTGACTCGGCAGCTCACTAGAAAAGCAACTGCACACCAGTGTCCAAATGGGCAACACGCCTCACGCTAAAGGCTCCTCCTCGTTGGCCCTCCGGAGGTCCTCCCCCAGGTGTTCCCACTTCGGAAGGTTGAGCACACCTTGCCGCACAAAACCATGGTGAAACTCTGTGGATTACATCGAGGAAGTCTTTGGCTGTCTTAGACTTTACCGGAGTTCCCCTGGCTTTTAATAAGTCCTGTAGGGCCTTTTCTAGTTTCACTTTTGAATTCTTTGAAACCATTTTGTAGCTTGGTGCTATCTCTCAAGCACTCTTCCTCCGAGCTCTCTCCCCGGATTTGCTTACCTTGTCGCGCTTCCGCGAACCTTACCTTCTCGTTGCTCCCTCCTAACCCCGTGTCTGGAGCAAACCTTTCCTCTCTGCTCTCTCGCGGTCCTTCTTGCCGCTCATTGGCAGGCCTTTCCTTGACTCGTTGCTCTCACTGCCCTGGGTCCGGATTCCCGGGTTTCAGCACCAGTTGTCGTGTCTCTCTTGTCCCGCAAGGAAGAACACAACACACTGCTGAAGGTGCAAGCCTAGAATAATCATCTATATTATTTCCGCGTTTGCCCTTTATATAGCCTGGCTCGGCACTCCCCCAGCACAGCCTAGACTCTTCCAAATAAGGTCAACGAAGCAACTTGTTTTTTACTCAGAGGCAGAGGCCTACGCCCCTTGGCCCAGTGCCCAGTACCATTTTAGATTAGCTTGCCACACTGCACCTGCCTTGCAAGTGCAAGGGCTCCGAGTTCGATCCCCAGTAGCCACACACCGCAATGCTGGGAGTGATGGCTCACACCTGTAATCCCAATACTCAAGAGGCAGAGGCAGGAGAACTGTTCACCTCAAGGATAAGTTCAGGACCAGCCTGAACTGCAAAGTGAGATACTGTCTCAAAAAAAAAAAAAAAGAACTGATGAGTCCTTTTAGTGAGGTACTGATAGGATTTAATGTCAGCTCTTTAACCAATAGCAATGTTCAGTGGTAGTTTGTGTGTGTGTGTGTAAAATAATTATATTTTATGTACATATCATGATCACACTCAACATTAACAATTTGTACAAGTATATGACATGACTTGATTCTCATTTTTTCCCATTCCCCTACCCACCCTACAACCCTGAGCCCCCTTATATATAAGCTTTGTTTCCATTTAGTTTATTACCACTACGATTTCTTCTTTCCTCTCATTACTTACCCCTACCTCAGTTCCCTTTGAATAGTTTGTATTGTACAATACCTAACATACATTGTAGAACTCATTTACATTTTCAGTTTCTTATATCAAGGAAAATATACAATATTATAGCAATGTGAATGTAAAAGGACACCTTTGTATTCTCGTGGTGAACTAAAACAGAATTAATATCCACAAGATTAGATGAACACAGAAATCTGACCTGAAACTTCAAGCTAGGTTTCACTAACACATTCATAGTAGAGCATGACTGAAAAGAGTCTCTTCATACTCCGATGATGGAACTCCCGCTGTGAGCTAGAAGTGGTGGCTGCACCTGTACTCCCAGCATACAGGGAATTTGAGATATGCGTATCCCAAGTCAGATCTGAGCTTATACAAATCAGCATCTTGGTGAGGCTCTGTAGCAAAATTTTATAAGACATTTTAAATGGCTGGAGTCTCAGCACTGTTGTCATTTGCATCTCTTAAGAGACCAGTGGTGTTTTGCTTTTTCAACTACTTTGTCTGAGAAATGTCTGTTCATTTCAGATGGCCATTGCTGGACTGGGTCTTTAAATTTGGGCGGGGCCTAATTTGTTAAGTTTTGTACATATTCTAGGTAGCAATCCTTTGTCTGAGTAATAGCTGGTAAAATTATTGCCCACATCGTGGGTTGTCTGTAGGTGAGAGACAGGGGAAGAAAAATATGAGAAAAGAAAGAAACACAGAAATAAAGTTTTTATAAATAGGGTGGGGTGGCAAGGTAAAAGGTGTATGCTGACTGGGGAAAGATAAGAACCGAGGTATATCACATGCAGGTACAAATCTCAAAGAATGAATGTCATCCTAGCTTATATTTAATATGTACAAATCAATTTAAATAATTTTTTTAAAAGCTGGAAAAGTAGTTCATTAAAAAAACACTAAGATCCCTAGTACCATCAAAAGAGTCCTGTCATCATATAGCAGAATAAAAAATTAAATGTTATAGAATGTAAACCAGTAATATTTCATGACATTTGATCTGTGATCATCTGTATAACAAATAAGTGGCAGGCATTTTAAATTGCAAGGTTGAGTCCCAAACTACATGCAGCCTGCAGTTCAAGGCCGCAAAGCTATTCTGCAGATTTGACACACACTTAGAAAAGAGAAAGATTATTTTTACTCTTCTTGCATGTTTTCTATAGTGAATGGAGATGGAGGTACAGTATCCCTAACTTAAGAGGAGAGTGCTCTCATATACTACAGCCCACAGTCTCACAACTCTTCCTATTTGCTGTATAGAAGAGGTCACATGAACTCATTTAAATGATAGAAAATTATAATTCTGCAAGTAGTTGGAATAAAATAAAATAATAGCAGAGAGGACTGTGCATACTGAACCCCATTTCTGGGTAAAGATTGAAAAGTCCTTTAACGTATTTTAATGAGTTCTATAAACAGAAAGAAATTTGGTAATCACTCTCCAAATTCAGCTGTGTAAAACTGTGGAAGGAATTTGACCTGAACTGTTAGAGCTGGTTGTTCTACTCACCTAACTAGGGAGGATGTAGAATAAACATCAAAGTTAATTTTTGCTGAAATATGAACTGCTTTCATTAATTCTATTCTGTAAAACTTTAGTGTGATGTGATCGCTTCTAGGTGAACTAGCACTAAGAAAGTGGTTCCCTAGTCTTCTGAGACAGCCTCCTAACTCACCGAATTCCACCCATGGTGCTGAAAGAATTTAATTTTTCATTAAATTACAGGATCACTATCCCACTAAAAATGAGTAAAAGGAAAGTTCTAAGTGTGGTCAGGCAGCAAATAGCTCTTTTGAATCATGCTATGGTTATTCACATGGGATAGTATTTCTTGAATACTTATTTATTTTGATTCACTTATAATGCATTATAATCTGTGATTTATTGTGCTTCTTTTGATATGTATATGAAAATGTATGTCTGTCTATCCAGAAAAATTTTTCTCTTAAAGGTATTACTATATAATTTCTAACAATAAAAATGTATATCATAAAGATATCAACATCTGAAAACTTTTCAGTAATATAAAACTGTTGTTAAAGTTTTCTGCACATTTTAGCAACTTTGTTTCAAATTTTTCTTTTACACTTCACTGATAAAATATTTAATAAAATGTGTGTACTTCTCTTGCTCTGTGTCTCCCTCAATCTGATTTCATATATATATGTATACATATATACATATATATGTATATATATGAATATATATATGTATATATATGAATATATATATGTATATATATACATATATGTATATATATTTTTTGTTGTTGTTTGTTTGTTTTTTTGTTTGTTTGTTTTTTGAAAGAGGGTCTCACTTTGTGGTTCAGGCTGGCCCTGAGCTCAGCCTCCAACTCACATCACAGCAGTCCTCCTGCCTCTGCCTCCCGAGTGCTGGGATTACAGGCGTGAGCCACCACACCCGGCACTGTGGTATGTGGTACTGGTTGCTGCTGGGGTGAGTCTCCACGCCCAGTATAGGTATGTGGTTACTGAGGATCGAACCCGGGCCCTTGCGCTTGCAAGACAGGCGCCAGAACCACTGAGCTAACTCCCCGGCCCCTAACTTCATATATTAATCATTGTTTTTTTATTTTAATAGATTTTATTGGTACATTTTATGTACACATTATGATCACACTCAACACTGAGAATTTGTACCAGTATATGACACAGAATTAGAAACATTTCACCCACTAGTGTTTTTTAATTTTTTTAGTTTTTTTGAGACAAGCTCTCACTTTTGTAGTTCTGGCTCGTCCTGAACTCAGCCACAAACTCAGAAATCCTCCTGCTTCTGCCTCCTGAGTGTTGAGATTACAGTCATGAGCCAAAACTCCTGGTACTCTGGTATGTGAAACTGATCGCTGATGGGCGTGAGTCACTGTGCCCAGCATTGTTATATGTACTTACCGGAGATCTAATCCAGGCCCTTGTGTTTGCAAGGTAGGTGCTGGAATCACCAGGCTAAATTCTTGGCCCTCAATTACTTGATTTAATACTTATGCTTGCCATAATTTATTATGATGTTTTCATAATGAAAGTTGTTTTTTGATTTTATTAATAGATATTTATTTTCTCTCTTCACTATGTAATTTTTATTTTGGAATAAGATAGAAATATAAACATTAAATTTATACAATAAAATAGTCAGCACTAGAATATGAGTACCAAAATGAGTCAATTTGAACAATACAAAGTCTACAAAAAGTTTGGTGACATTTGTATAAGATACATAAAAATACAGAAAACATTATATAGTGTTTATGAATACATGCACACATATTTTAAAAAAGCACGGGAAAGTCTAGTTCACATCAACTTAGGGTTTGGAGCCTCTACAAAGAGGAAAATAAGAAGACCCAATCAATATTTAACTTACCCCTCCAATGACTTGATTTCATAAACAAATTCATCTTGAATTTGAGATGCGCCTTATTTTCAGCCCTTCTTAGTAAGTAATTTTACTTTTCTGTTTGGCCTGTTGTACCATGAGAAGAAAAAAAGCAAACCTAAAAACAAAAACTATAATATCTGAGCAATGTTTTTCTGTTAAAAATGATTCAAATTTAAAGAAAAGAAGGTGTTAAGGTAAATAATGACAGGGAAAAGAATGTGATAGTAATTAATAAAAAAGGAAAAAAAGCTTATATAAATAGAGTGTAGGCCTTGCAGGGCAGGTTGGGGAAGGGGAAAAATGAGAATCAAGTCACGTCATATCATGGCACAGGCTCCCAGTGTTGAACGCTATGATGATGTGTATTCATAATGTGCTAATAAAGATTTGAATTTTTTTAAAAGATATTCAAAACAGGAGAGGACAGAGTGGCTGGTATGTGTGTGTGTGTGTGTGTGTGTGTATATATATATATATATATATATATATATATATATATATATATATATATATATATTTTTATAAAAAAAATATATATATATATTTTTTAAATCAGGTTCTGGTACTTTTGCCAAGTGGGAATGTCTGGTTGAGCAAGAAGCAACTAGATACAATGTGACTGTGTGAGCAATGGTATTTGAAAATTAAATTTATTGGCAGAGTTTAAATATACATTATGATGGCATTCATTATAGGAAATTTGTACCTGCACATGGTGTATCTTAGTTCTTATTTGTTTTCACATTTC